>QAPG01000321.1:0-26106 GCA_004366825.1 Colletotrichum spinosum
TATACGTATTACTATATATATAGTAGTATACTTTCTACGCCTTATTAATAATAAGTATTATATACCTAATACTAACTATAGCTAAATATATAGTAGTTAGTAAGTAATTACTATACTATAGATCTAGAGCTTTATATAGTACTATATATTATATAATATAATAATAATAATAATAAATAACCAGAATACCAGTTTGTACCCATATAGTAAGATTACATACGGCATGTATTACCCTCCGGATTAACCAACAGTTATTAATATTAGGTCTATAGCTATCAAAGTATATAGTATTACTATTAAGGTCATACTATATAACTATATATAGAGGGAGCTTATCCCCTATCTATAGTATTAAATAGATTATACCTATTATATTAATAATTACTTTGTATTCCTTATCCCTGTTTGTAGCCTCTGTTACAACCTAGTCGAACGTAGTCAAGTCAGTACAAAGCTGGGAAGTCCTTACTTCAGCCCCACCCCACCCCTCCCTCGTCGACCTCACACTTGGCTCCAGATTACCGCACCTTTCTACTCTCGTCAGCTCAAAACTGTTCGTGCGACACCATGAGCAGAGCATATGTGCACTCTTCTCCCGCATCAGATACTATCTTGTTCTACGAATCGATTTCCTCCGTCTCGCTTCCTCGAACCGAACACCCTCCAGGCGCCTGAGCAACTATCACAGAGATCGGAAGCTGCCAGCAAACCTACCCCAAATCACACATCGACTCAACCTCACCGCAAACGGCGTCTCTCGAGCCCACCAGTAAGAGCCAGTTCTGCGACCTATGACTATTCGACTCGGCGACGAATGGCCCTCCTTGCCCCCCTCGAAGCGGTATAGATTTGTCGACGAGACACTCATCCCACTTGGCAAGATCTTGCTTACTTGCCCTGTGAGTCCTTCCAATCTGGCCCCTCGCCTTTGTGCCTCGCGATCCCCACGTCTCCTGTATCTCGGCGTCACTGTTATCACGGCTCCGCAATCTTTCTCAGCGGTTGACGATGAAAGACGCGCCCAACCAAACGAAGCCCGCGCCCAACCGTCGACGACATGGCCGGACTGGCGGGTTAAAACCGACACCTCACAAAATGTACGCCTCCGAGAACGATATCGGTAACGTTCCCGGCCTGGGCTCCGAACAGTTCGCACACCCTCATACCCCGCAAAAACCCCGTACCGTCTCCCCTGAACCCCAAATCGGCAGTGGTGTTCAGGATGGCTCCAAGCACCGGTCTCGCAACAAGTCTCGAGCCAAGAATCCCAATTCTGTAGTCTCGCCTGACGTGAGCCGCCAGATTCGCCGCTCTACACCGCAGAGTGTTCCAGTGAACAGCAAGGCTAGCTCAGCCATGGCCTTTGCTGGTGCGACGTTCCACGCTTCCCCCGCCCCGTCGGCCTTGCCCATGCCCAGCTTTTACTCGAAGGCGATTCCCGAGTCTTCCGGGCCCCGAGCCGCCAATAAAGATGTTCATCCGCAGCCGTCGCCTCCTGCAACCAACCCTGAACTTCCCTCGCATAAATATCCGTCGACGGCGCCGGCCGCTCGTGAGTCACCCTTGGATGCCATTTTCAGGGCGGATCGGGCGGAAAAAGAAAAGGCACGACGTCGCGGCTCTGTTCGATCGCCAGCCAAACCGTATGGTTTTGGTTCGCCTTTCCCCCAGTCGCCCAAAGATGACGGCAGCCCATTCGCCCCCAAGTCGCACCATACCAATCCTGGACAGCGCCTTCCTTTTCATCGATCATCTAGTGGTGCATCCCAAGCGGAATTCGATGGCTTTTCTGGCAAACCCCTCGGCCCTGCCTTTTCTACGCCCTACCAGGAACGCATTCGAGCCGCTCGTGCTACGCCTGACCAGCCCACAGGGCCTCCGAGTGGTTCACCAAACGCTTCTGCTGATGATCGGTCCGAGGCTTTGAAGAAGTACCTATTTGGCGATAAATTTGCGTGCGCATCGCCCCAAACCGGAGCAACCACAACTTACCCCGGCGGCAGTCCTGCGGGAAATGGATCTCATGATGACGAAGTTCGCACAACGGATCTGCGGGTGATGGAAGACAATTTGCGCCGTATACTCAAACTTGACTCTTCCATTACGACAGCTAAATCGGGAGAACGTCCGCTATACTCATGAATAATCGACTTTTCTGGATTGCATCGCGACTCATCTGTTCTTCCGCATGATGTGGCGCCCAGCTGTGGGCCAGGCGCTGTTCTACTAGGGTCTGTAAGGAATTGAAGGACTGGGCTGGGCTCTATCGTCGCACTCGTCAACATGTGGCAAATGTCTGGGCGTTTGCTACTCGGCAATTGCACGTTTTAAAGTAGGGGTCTTGCGGTTGTGGGATGCGGTAACATAGGCAAATACTGTATTTGCTGGGTTGTTCTTCAACTAGATACCCCGTAGCCATGCTTAGCTTTTCGGTCTGGCGGAACCAGTCTCGCGTCTCAATTTGTCACCATTGCTGTTGTCGATCAGCTGTGCATTTGAATAGCAAACAGCTAGGCATAACAGGGTATGCTATCCCCGCAGGCCATCCGGTGCGCTTCACCATACATGCAGAAGTCGTCGTTTCATAATTTATGCTGATAATTATCACTTTATACTACGCCTTACTTGTCCTTGTATTTCCCATTCTTGTGTGGCGTTTACTTATCAAAACACAATCAATTAGCCGCGAAAACGATATCATGCCAGTGTCGGCTGACCGGTACTGTGCATGTTCATTACAAGTTTCAGCGGCTCCGTCAGGTACATCGAGGGCATGGGAGCAACCCGTACATAATGGGCACGAGAAGTGAGGGAGTAATGGATCACTTGCCTTCGCAACTAGATTGCCGTCGAGGGAAAGATACACACCAACGAAATTTGAAGTATGCGCGCAAGCAATTGTACCAGGAAAAGACGATTCGGTCTGCTGCGACAAACTAGGAGTATATGTCTTGAAGACAAAATGGCTATACTAAATCTGTATGATGATAATACAATATATAACTCATACTTCATTATTTCTAAGTTTCATAAGTCCTAATGCAGTAAGGTAAGTATATAAACTTTTGATACTTTTCATTTTTACTTATATAGAATTAATAATAATAAAGATGAAGGATTACTATTAATAGAAAATAAAGTTTAATTAGAATGAAAACCTATATATTATAAGTATTTTATAGTAAAAAGAAATATAATTATTTTTAGATAATTCTATTAAAATAAATTGATGAGTAGATTAATCAACAGTTAAGTTGTTCTTATAGATAACTAGAAGCCTAAGAGAAATATAATAGAATAAAAGTAGTTCTTTCAAACTATAGACTTCATTAAAGTATTCTGAGTAATAATAGTTATATAGAGAAAGGAATAGTAATCTAATTAATAGTATTACTAACTCTTTCCAACTATTATTTATGGAGATATCAGGATTCTTATAGAGAAAGGTTGTTTTAAAATTCTAGCTATAGTTATAATATTACTAGAAGTCTAAATATAGGTATAATATATAAGCTATTGTTATTATAATATATAAGATATTATAAGTATAGTGTATATGCTTGAGTATAATATATAGATTACTATAGCTATAATATATAATATATTATGACTATAATATAGACGCTATAATATAATATATATTATAATACTTATTATAGTATAATTATGATATAAAGGCTATTATAGCTATAATATATAGTGTATTATAGTTATAATATATATAGCTTGAATTACACTTAATACGCTATAAGAGAAAAAACCTTTATATATTTATTCTATATATTTAAAATCTACTAGGCGTTGATAGGTAAAAAGAATATTTATTTATAGAGTGGTTTCATACAGAAAGATATCTCTTTTCTAATAAAGTGTCTTTTAAAGGAATATATATACTTATATATTTTACTATTCTATGAAATTCAATATTTCAAGCTAGTTTCTTTATTGCCAGGTTATTATCAAAGTTTCAGGGCTTTTAAATTTAGATAACCCTAATTTTAAATTTTCATAATTTTAATTACTATATAAATACGTTACCTTTACAAGCATTCAATTGAGCTATATATTGAGTTCTATAAGTTGATTAAGTTATCATTTCTTTTTTATAGTAGAATAACATACAACGTAACTATTTTCTTTAAATAGAAAATATAGAGAGAAGTAGAGTTTCTATTATTTAGACTTCTCATTTAATCTGAATTAGTATATCTTATAGTATTTCTGATAGAAGATATATTTTATAGTTATCGATAATCTATATTCTTTATTATTACTTGAATAACTTTGTGTATAAGTAAGAATTAAAAAATAATGTTTGTCTTAATTATAAGTAAATTTAGAATCGCCTATTACTCGAAAAGTAATATTAGGTTATATAATTGGAGTTAAATATAATAGAGCTCCTATTATTCATGAAAACTTCAAAATGTTATATTTTGAAATTTTTTCTTTGTTTTTAAGTAATTTAAAATTATTCTTTATAGTAGTTTTAGAGTTACATATGATTTCTCTTAGATATTTCTTGATTATTCTCTTAGTATAATTATTTTGATTAATAGTAATGATTTTCCTTTTTGAATTTATAGATATTTTGAGATTAAGAAAAATAAAAAGTTCTCTTGGCAATTGAATTTCGGTTTGTATTTCTTAATAGTTATAGATATAATAGCTACTTTCTTATTTTAGTAGTTTGTTATATGTAATTAGCAACAAAATCTAATATATATTAAATATAATTAAATATAGCTATATATACTATATAAAGCTTTATTTTAAGTAGTTTAAATAAGATAAGACCTATAGAAATAGCACTAACGCCCAAGGTTTAAGTAGTAGAAATTCTACCTCTTAAGTATTTTACTTTTAATATATTCCTTTAGCCTTCAGGATTCTACCTATAGGCTAACCCTTTTAAACAATACTAATCAAACTTTCTACTTATATTTTATAAACAATTCTTTTTATTACCTTATTATTTATATTAAACTGCTATTCTTCTAATAAGAAGAAAAGTACTATTTATAAGTTATTTAGATACTTCTTATTAATTAGAGAGTATTTTCAATATCTCTAAATCTTTATTTCAATCTTATTATTATCGTAACTTAAGATCTATAAATTCTAATTAATAATTAAAAGTTCTATTAAGATCTTTAAATACTAAAGATTCTTCTTGAAATTCTTCTTCTTATTATAACTTTAAATAGTTTAACTCATTTATTATATTAATCTAAATCATAAACCTATTAAACTAGTAGCTCTAGAGAAACCTTATAAAACTATTAATTATAAGGTTTCTTAAGGATATATATTTAATTTTAAAATATTTCTATTAGACTTCTTATGGTAACTAATAGTTATGAATATCTATATATTATAGTTTTATACATAAATATTATGATTTTAATAATTATAAGATATATTATTTATTAGTTACTCTAGCAGACTTTGATAGTCAGATAGGATTTGTATATTTCTTTTCTACTAAATCTATTTATTATAAGGCTCTTTAGAGTATAATAATAAGATAACGAATAAAGGTAGCTTTTGAAATAGTTTAGAATAATATTAAAAGTTCTACTTTCATTATTTAAGTAGTAATAATATTTTATTTATGTGTTCATTATCCTATTAGACTTCTAAAGAAATATATAGTATATATTCAAGAATTCTTTTAATTATTATTTCATTTATAACGCTAATATCTATAGTAATTTTCAGATTATTAAATAGATTGGTAGCCTTATAATTAAACATAAAATGGGAACGTTTTATTGGATGTATTTATATTTATTAAGTTTATAAATATTAATCTCATAGCATTTTAAAACTCTTAAGTCTTTCATAAGGATTCTACTAATTTTACTTTAAGAATGCGAGTTAATATAACTCTTAAGATAGATTTATTTAACTACTATTATAATTTTAATATATAGATAAGTAAGTATTTTTGAATACAATATCAGTAATAATAATAACGTTTATTATAAAACTCTTAAAGTGAAAGCTTCTACTCTTCTATACTTTAACTACTTTCTAATATCTAATTTACCTTGAAGTTAAAATATATTATTAGAATTTATAATATCTATATTTTAAAGTCCTCAAAAAGGTTAAACTTCTCAAATTCCTTTTAGTTATTTATTCATATTACTTTATAGCTATCAATAGGATTATTCTAAAGTATTTAAAAGAGTCAAAAATTATTAATTAAAAAAATAACTTTAAATAGAAATCTCTTAATTATTCTAATATAATACGTTATCTATCCCTTATATTTAGTTTCCTTTAGAAGTATTTAGATTTCTCACCTCTCTATAGTTCTATTTGTATAAATAAGATTATAAAAGAATATAATAAGTAATTTTAAAAGGATTCTTCATATAAACTTTTTAGTTTTAAATAACACTTTATAAAGCTCTAAGGTAGCTATTATGTAGATATAAAACCTCAACCTATTATAACTACTTCTTATTTAATTACTTCATTAGGCTTTTTCTTAAACTTTAACTGAGTAGTTAAATTAATTTTATGTATTTCCACTATAGTTATTTCTTTTTATAATTAGTAAGAGATCTTATTAGAGTTAAATTATGTGAAGTTATTTTATAAAGATATTAAATTTCTATTAAAGAAGAAAGTTTTGTTAAAAGAAATATTATGAGTTATTATAACTTTATTTCAAAATAAGTTCTATTTTCAATATTAATTAACTGATATATACTTAATTAAATAGCTAATAAAAGTATATCCTTTAAGATATACTAAATAGTAATATTTAAGTTTTATACCTCTAGTAAGAATAGAATATTTATAATTATAAGTATAGAAGTAAGTTAAATTTAACTTCATAACATTATCCTTTGAACAACTTTATAAAACTTCTGATATAATATTTATTAATTTAAAAGATATATCAATATTTATTTATAGAGAAATACTATTACCTATAGGATTTCAAATCAAAACTTATAAAATAGTTGATTCTTATACTTTATAGCTCTTTTATATGTTTTAATACTTATTCTAATATACTTAATATATCTATTTTAATTCTAAATATATAGAGTAGATAACCTGAAGTATATATTTCAAGTAGTTAGATCTCATTTCCGACTCTTATACTTAGGGATCTTATTATTATATTTAGAAAGCTTAATATTAATATTATACTAATACTTGAAAGGAGTATAATAAAGCTCTTAAATATTCTTATAATAACAATTTTAATATAGCTCATAAAATAAAAGTCTTAAGAATAATTAGTAATTCTATTTATAATATTAGAGTTAAAATATAATTGCTATTGTTCTAATAGTAGGAGTAGAAGTTAAAAGTAATATACTTCCTAAAAGTAATATATAAAGTATTTTTATATTTTATATAATAGATTTTATATTTTACTTTATTAATACTATAAGTCTTATATACTCTTTGAGTACATTAATATATATTATATTTTAAGTAAGTATTAGTAATATAAATACTTTATATAATTAAGATAAAATAGTTAAGAAGCTTTCTATTAAGATATTTTGACTATTAGTATTAGAGCTATTTATTCCTTTTTAGAAGTCTTCAAATAGTAACTATAATATATTACTAACAGTAATAATATCAAAAAGAAGACTTATACTAGACTATTTATATTGCTAAAGTAATTAATCTTTTATAGAATATTTAATATTTAAAGACTTATTAATTATATCAAATATTAATAATTATAATTTTAGAATATTTATTCTTTTATAGTCAAGATAAGTAGTTTGATTTAATATTGTATTAGTAATTCGTTTTCTATAACTATTAAAAGAAATAAGGTTTATAATTAGAGTAATATAAAGGGTAATATTATATGAATATAACTTGACGTTCTTAATTTTACTAATTATAATAAAGATTTTGATATTTCTATAGTTTTTAATAAATAGAAATTTTAGATTATATGAAATATAGTTTCTTATAGAAGCCTTTTTAAAGGTTACAAAATACTTTATATCTCAGAAGATATGAACTAAAATGTTTAAATTAAGAATAGAAGAATTTTAAAAAGAATATTATTAAGATCCCTCTTTATAATCTATTTATTATATAGTATTATAATTAGTTTACTTTAAAGACTAGTTATATAATTACTATTATTTAAAGTTTTGAATCCTTCTTAAGAAGTCTGAATTTAAAATTAATAACTATTTAATTCTTTCTTTAATTAAAAGATTTAACATTAAACTTTTATAAGATAACTAAAAATCTATATGATAATAGTATATTAAAGTATAGTTTACCTTATATTCTAGAAAGTTTAAAGATCAAGTTAAATTCCAAAAGTATTTCTTATTATTCTAAGTATTTAAAGTAATAGTTAAAATTTCTATTGAAATATTGAAAATATTATAATTAATCTTATTATATAAGAAAGCCTTAAGGAGATATTATATTATTTCTATAGTAGTTAATATAGCTTTATTTAAAGATATCAAGTTTAAATAGCTATAAATTATAAGTATATAACTCTACATATAAAGTTGAATTAATAAGAAGACTAGTATAATTTTAAAATTATAGGTTTAAAGGAGTTTAATAATAGAAGGAATATAATTAACTACTTAAGCTTTATATATGGTATCTCATTAGTTTTTAAAATTATAATTGAATTACTACCTTATAGTAAAATACTTAAATCTAAAGAATTAAAATATATGAAAAAATATGAAAATAGCATTCTAAAAGTATAAATTATCTTTAATATTAAAGTAAATATAGAAGTTGATAACTTATATTATTTTACCTTTTTATGAAGTAATGTTAATATTAAAATAATTTACTTATATATTTAAAGATTTAAATTGTTATATAAATTTAATCCTACTATTTATATTAGTACTCTTAAGTTTTTAAAATATAGAAATTATCGAGAATTATATAAGGTTTTAAATCTTTCTTTATGATATTTATAATATTTCCTATATAAATTCCTTTAATAGTATCTATTAAGAATCAGTTATCTTCTTTATAATTTATTCCTATAGGGGTAGAGCTTTTAGAAATATTTAATTTCGATATTTTAAAAATTTATTAATATTACTTGGCTGTTATAAAGTTGCTTAAGAATATTTCTTAAAGAGGTTTTAAAAGGAAGGTTTATTATATAATTACCTTAAGATTAAGGTAATTCTATAGGTTATATGATTTAGCTTCTACCTAAAAGGTATTATATTAAGTGAACTACTAATTAGTTCTTTTTAAGATTAAAAGAAAGGTATTTTTAATAGATATCTTGGTATTTAAGATTTATTAAATTATTACAATATATATTTCTTAGCTTAGTAGCTCGTTAGTATTATAAGACTTTGAATTATTATATATAATTAGAAGGTAAAATTTAGTATATATTATATATAATTAAATATAGCTATGTATATTATATAAAGCTTTCTTTTAAGTAGTTAAGTAAGGTAAAGCTTGTAGAAATAGTACTAGTATTTGAGGTTGAGCTGGTATCAATTCTACTTCTTGAGTGTATTATTTCTAATATAATTAGTAATATATTATCTATGTAGTAAGTTTAAATAGCTATATAAAGCTTTCTATATGAAAGAAATAATAGTTTATTATAAAAAGAAACAGTAGATTGTGTTCAATGAAGAATATCTTTTAAATAATTATATCAGAGTTGAATATTTATCTAAAGTTATGTAAACTTTATTTGCTATATAAATGAAAATATAGTTTTACTTATTTCTTTTATAAGTATAAGTATTCATTCTTTTTAAAATTATATTTTAAGGGATCATGCTTCATATTTTAATAGAATCTAATATATATATAGATATAGATTTATTAGTATTAGTAGAAATGAATATTATAATAGAATTATATGAAATTGAAATCTATTTTAAAAAAATAAATGAAATGATATATATATCTAGCTTTTGAATGTGGAAGTAATAAGTAAGATTTCGATATATTTAATATCCAAATAGGTATTATAACTTTAAATTATTTATCTAGCCTTCTATATCATTCTGTTAATTCTACTATATATTGTTAATCTATTAGTCTACTAACTACTTAGGATTTTAATAACTTTAATATTCATTGGAAATAGAAATATTACTTTTAAATTATTTATAAACTCCATTCACTTTCGTTCTTCTATTATATTTTAATCCTAATTTCGTTGTTTGAAATATGAACATATTCAGTCAAATGAATAATTTGTTTTTTTACTTCTTAATAAAATATAATAAGTTTAATTCTTTCTATTAGTATTTTTATATAAGTTTATATAATCCTAACGATTAAAATAGTTATAAATACTATTAAATTGATTATAATATTATTATTAAATCTTTATCCCTCAGGAAGCTATAGAAATACTCAATATCTAATAGGAGTATATTAATACAATTCTATAAGATATATATATAACATATATCTCTCTCAGTCTAATATATCCCTTTAGGGAGAAATCTCTAAATATTCTCCCTATTTATATAAGCTTTAGAAATAGATTTGAAAATAGATTCTTTTATTTATAAACCTTTTACAAAACCCATATAACTTCTAAACCTTCTCTTTTAAATTTTTAATCTATAATAAATAATTACATTAAGAAGTCTTATAATTAATTGAATAATATTAATCTTATTCTTAATATTTATTATTTTTTGAATTAAGAATTCTTAAGTTACAATATAAATTATTAATTTTATTATATAGCTATATATCTTACTTATTCTTCTTTTTAACTATAAACCTTTAGTAAATAATATGTTAATCTTCTAAATAAATTCCGTTTATTATTATATTATTAGTTTATATAGAAACCTCAAAATACCTTCTCCTATTTATATAAATTCTCCTAAAGAAGCCTTTATTACTCTTAATATATCTCCTAATAAGTCTAAACTTATATAAGAAATAATTAAGAATACTACTTTATCTATTATTAATATCATAATGAGCTAAATAGAAATTAATAGTAAAACTACTAATTAAATTAAGAAAGATATAGTAAATAATAAAGATTTTTAAAAATAGATGTCTTATTGTTTCAAGAGAACTATAAAATGTATCATACGTATCTTTAAATTATATATTCCTACTTTTAAAAAGTAAAAGAAACTTATTACTATTAAAAGCTCTCTTATAATTAAAATTATTAAAACTTTCATATTGAAAACTACTAAAGTAATTCTACCCTTATCTAACTATAAGTATAAATATATAAATAAAGATAATAAAAAGAAGTTTTATAATTTCTATTTTAATTATTTATCGTCTTTTTTAAAAAGTATAATACTTTTAGAATTTAATATTAAGATTCGTATTATTATTATAAGCATTATTTAATTAGTTGTATTTATCAGTTAAATATAGAAATAATTATTCATCTCTATATTAAATCCTGCACTATTTATAATAATAAGAATATTAAACCAAAAATAAATATTTCCTATATAACTTTCTAATTAGCTTTTCTAATTCATATACTTCTAGATAGTTTCTATTAAATCTTAGAAGCTTTATAATACTATTATTCCTATCTATACTAATTATAATAAGAGTTATTTAACTTCTATACTCATTTTCTATATTCTATTTATAATTCTTACAATTCTTATACTTCTTATAATTCTTATAATTCTTATACTTCTTATAATTCTTATAATTCTTATAATTCTTATAATTCTTATAATTCTTACAATTCTTATACTTCTTATAATTCTTATAATTCTTATACTTCTTATAATTCTTATAATTCTTAAAGCTATTATAGTTCCTATTACTATTATAACTTCTTTAAATAAACCTTTTATAAGTAATATTAATAGTATTCATTTTCCCCTTCTAAATAAAGGTTTAATTATGAATCTATATTATTCTTTTAATCTTTACTTCTCCTTCTATTTGAATATTTATACTTCTAATACTTTCTTTAGATTCCGTCTTAATATCCATAAGTAGATTACTAATTATAATAATCTTTTAGAATAGTAAAATAATAATTTAATTTATTATTTTAGATTTTAACTCTAGTGAATTAGTTTTAATTTATAAGTTTTACATCTTTAGATATCTTTTTATTCATAAGGTTTAACTTTAAATTAAGAAATACTTTACTTATTTATACTCTTTAGACTTAATACTAATTTTGTATAATTTATTACTTATCTACATCTTACATTAATTCTACTTAACAAACTTTAAATTATACTTCGTTATCTTTCTTAAGATTGCTTGTATAACGTCTTCTAAAGAAGTCTTATCTATAATTTAAATTTAATTCTTTTTAAATTTCTTTAAATAGTTATATTAATAGAACTTGAATTCAAATATCTATTATTAATTACATTGAGTAAATATAGATAATCATTGATTTAATTTTAGAAGTCTCCTAGTAGAATCAGTAATTATAAATATTTATATATTTTAAGTAAGTTTGAAGTCTTATAAATTGTTTAGAATCTAAGATCATTATCTAGAAGTTACTATACTAAATTTTAATCATTATTAATTAGCTCTTGTTGATAGGAAACCTTATTCTTTTTTCGACTCCTTATTAATAATTAAAACTATAATAAGACTTATAAATAGTTTATAAAAAGTACTTCTTTTAGTATTATAAGTAGAAAGAATAAGTTAACTTCTATAATAGATATTATAATTATAAATTATTTTAGAACTTTCTAAATAATATTTCTTCTAAATAGCTTTATTATAAAACTTAAAGGCTTTTCTAATCTTGAATATTGTTTCTAAAATCTATATTTCAAAATACTATTAAGATGTCTTATAACTTCTAAGTTTTATATTATATTTGAAATATTGGTTGTATTGAAGGTTTCTGGTCTATTTAAAGTTATATGCCTCTCTGGGACCTTTTAAAAGTAGTTATATTTAGTTATTAGCTCTTGCTTTATCTATCCTATAGATACTATTAATACTAAGGAACTATTTAAATAGAAGAAACTTTAGATAGTAAATATAATTAGTTAATATAATTACTAATAAATAGGGAAGATATAGATCTATTTATTATAAATACTTCTTTGAAGGATTATAGTTATATAATATTAATACTAGCTAGTTAGTAATACTTATTACTAACTATTAATAGTTACCAGCTATTTATAACTAAGAATAGTAGCTGACAGCTAGTAGTAGTTACTATATTTAGTTTATATAATTAGAAAGTATATACTTACTAGTTATAGTTGCTTGCCGTAAGATTCAAATCTACTACTCTTACTATAAAATAATAAAGGCCAGCTAGACGTTAAACCAGTACGTCAAGTGGGAATATTTAAAATATAAATATTAAATCTTATAATTATAATTCAACATTCAATTTACTTTTTCTTAATATTCAGAATTCAATCTTAATTAAAATAAACTAACTAACTAATTATAAATGTTATATTAAATCTTATCGTAATTATTATATATAATATTATACTTATTTCCTACTAATAGAAGTTTATTTTATCATATACAACGTTTCTTTTATATAAGAAGAATTCTATATATATTATAAGAGATTTAATCTTTATTTCTAATTAATATTTCTCCAGATAGAAATTTATAAGTCTTCTCTATATATATATTTATAAGAATTATAACTTTTAAATCTCTTAATTATACATGATTTTAATATTAAAGAGTTACTACAAATTCTGCCTTTCCTTAAAATAATATTATAATTAAAAGTCTTATATAATTTCTTTTATATGACTTTTATATACTTTTCAATAAACTAAAATATAATTATTAATATGAAAAAGAAAAAGACTGAATCTTTATATTAATAATCATTCTTTCTAGAAATATAAGAGAATTATAAATTCCCAAAGCTTTTCTTAAAATATTGTTATTATAATATAGAGAATGATTAAAAGCTATAGAATACTTTTAGAAACTTTAGAATTCTACTTAGTATTCTATATTCTAAATATATTTACATATAGATCTCTTTATTAATCTTGACATGAATAGTTATATTTACTATATTAAACTATAAAGACTTAAGGTTGAGATACATAGTAATTATTCTAAATATTCTAAATAGTATTTTTATAAATATTCCTATATAGATTTTATATTTACTTTAAATGTATTAGTCTCTTCTTATAATTAGATAAACCTTTAACTTTAATAATTCTTTATACTTATTAAATTTATTAGTATACATTTAGTAATATCTAAAGACTATTCAATTTCCTATAATAAACTTATTAATCTTAATTTATAATTATAAGATTTAGTAATCTTTCAAATATACTTCTTTAATTTCTCAGAAACCTTGAATTAATGGATAAATATTCTATAAACTTATATTTTTCTTTATATAATTTTAATTTTCTATTTAATCTATAAATTATTAATAAGGTATTAAGAAAAGAAGTGATTCTTATTAATATATACTTTTAAAACTTAAGGAACTTATATTATATTTTAATGATTTAAATCTTCTTAGAAGTATGTAAGGTTCTTCTTAATTCTATTTCAAACCTTTCAAATTACTTAAGAATAATAAGTAATTAGTTAAATAATTAGAATACTACTTATATCTCCTTTTACGTATTTTATATATTTATAACCTTATTACTACTTATCTTACATTATCTATTTCTATAAAGTTCCTAAGTTAGTTAGACCTAAAATATCTATTTAAATACCTATTTAATAAAATAATTAGTTTTATATAAATTTCAAGATTTCTATATGTTTTATATCTTGTTAAGAAGACTATTGTAAAAGCTGTTTATAAAATACATCTTATAATAAATAAGATTCATAACTACTCCCCCTCTTAATACCTTCTTTTTAATATGTCTTTTAAAATTATTATAAAGTTTATTAATTCTAAAGAAGGAACAAAAGTTAGTTAAAAATCAAATCTTATCTTAGGATAAATAGAGTTCTCTTTAGTATTTCAAACATCTAATTGAAACCTATTTGGTAGTTTTATCTACCTTCGTATTAATATTCTATTATATAAATATATTTCTTAATTACTTTATAATAAATTTAATAATTCTCCTTTAAATCTCCTTAAAGTGTATTTCTGATATTATATATATTAATCCTTTGAAAGTATCCTTGAAGAGGTCTTTCCTGTTAAATATTTTTTTTAAATTATAAAAACCTCTTTTTAAAAAAGGGTTCTTAATCTTAAAGGAATTATTTAAAATATAGCTTATCAAGAATTCTAATGAAACTCTTGAGATAAACCTTTAATATTAAGTCTTTTCCAACTAAACTTTATAAGTTGTTATATAAATTTAATATTTATATATTTATAAGTAAGGAAAGTCTAGAATTAACATAAAGGTATCCTCATTTGCCTAGAAATATTAATAGAACTATTTATATGATATCTTCTAGCTTTATAAAGCTAAAGGAGTATCATTATATATATAGAACTACTTTAAAGACTTTAAACTATGGATTATAAGATAGAAATACTATTATAATTATAAGTCTTATATATCCTTTAATTATTATTCTTACTCCCTCTATGCTTCTATGTTATATTTAAATATTTAATACAAAGAATTTAAATTTAATACTTCT
This sequence comes from Colletotrichum spinosum, assembly GCA_004366825.1. Classification (NCBI taxonomy): domain Eukaryota; kingdom Fungi; phylum Ascomycota; class Sordariomycetes; order Glomerellales; family Glomerellaceae; genus Colletotrichum; species Colletotrichum spinosum. Next base: position 15,580 of record QAPG01000321.1, read on the forward strand.
CCTATACATTTCTTCCCAGATTACTCTATACTTCTCAATCTTACTGTCTACTTCAAATCTTTTAATTATAATTTTATAAATCCTTTTAAGAAGTTAAAAAGCTTTCTCATAACTTTTAAAACTTCTTCTATTTCTTTGAAATGCAAATAGAAGTCTTGTATTAAACTAGTTATTTAACTTATCAACATTACTATTAATATATAATTCTTATAAGTTTTATTACAATTATAAAGATTCATTATAATCTTCTCCCCAAAGTTATTATATTATACTACTTCTTTTAGAATTGTATCAATTGTTCTATATATCTTCCCTTTTATATATATTATAATATATAATTAAAACTATATAAAGCTTAAGTTCTAATCTTATTCTTCTAATGAATATTAATAAGTAGTTTATCATTTTAAAATCTAAATACCTTAGTTTTATATATTAGAACTCTTGAGATTTAACTTTAAGGTATTTATATATAGATACGATATATTTATATTATTATTAGAGTTTAAGACATTTAGTTTAAGATAGAAGTCTTATATTTATTAATATTCTAAAAGTAACTTCTTCTAAAGAATTATATTCAAATATATATTATCTATTTACCATCTTATGAATATAGAAATAAGTCCTATCTACTTTCCTTATATTAGTATTGTTTAAACTTTAATCCTATTATAAATTTCTCCTATAAAGCTTATTAAATAAGATTAAATTACTTATAAGATTAAAATATAATACTATATTGCAAAGCTTTAGCTTTATAAATTTAAAAAACCCTCAAATAATAATTATTATGATACTATACTATTTCATAGAAATCTTCTAAATCTCAATTTAACAATAGTTATTTATAGAGGATTTATCAAAATTTAAACTTGCTTCATATTATTAAATATATATACTATGGACCCTAAACTTAAGATTATAGAACTTATAGAAGAATAGAATTTACTTGAAATTATTCAAGTTATACTCATTATGTTATAAAACTATGTATATAGTTAAGAGGTTAAAGTCGAATCTGCAATCCTCTTTATATATCCTATCAAGTCTTTATTAGATTTTATCTTTCTATTTAAAAGAAGTTAAATTATTCAATTAAACCTTAAAATATAATATTAAATCTCTTTATTTATATAAGAATACTTTAAAAACCTTTTTACTAAATAAATCTTATAGTTAGAACCTTTAACTAACCTATATCTCTTATTTTGATTTCAATCTTATTTATAATATTTATTAATATTATATTAATTAGAAATACCTCTCTCCCTCCAAATTTAACGTTCGTTTTCACTTTTTATAACAAAAACTAATGTCTCTATTACTTCTCTATTATTAATTTCAATATCTATAAGATTTAATATCCCTCTTATTAGTCTACGCCCTAATAAAGTCATTTCTAATTGGAAACAAAAACGTATATCTAATTTATAATTTTAATAATTATTATTTTATTATTTCAAATTACTTTAGAGATTATAATTTAATATAAAAGAGTTAAGATTCTATTTCAATATCTATAAGAATTATAATATATTTAATAAATGTAATAGTAGACTTATAAATATTTAGAATTAAATATTAAAGTATTTATAAAAGTTTTCTCCTCATATAAAGCCCAAAGCTCTATTTTACTCTTAGGATTTAACTTCTTCTTCATAAGGTCTATAAGTATTACTTACTATACTATAACTACCTCTATTTCCCTTTCTATTTTACTATAACTTATATAAATCTTAAATTCAGACAATAAGATATTAAAACTTCTTATTATATTATAAAGCTACTTTGAGAAACCTAGAACAAGTATATTTCTAATATATTCTTATACCACTTTTATCTTTTTTATATTCTCATAATATATATTTATTTTAAAGAAAATATCTACTTTATCAGTTCTTATATAAGATTATATTAATAGTTCAAAATATTTGAACATTATAATTTATAAAATGATACCTCTCGTATTAAGAATAGTCCTAATATCTTCTTTAACCTTAAGAATTACCATTTAAAATTAAAATAAAATCGATAATAACTGTTTAATTCTTATTAAATAATGAGAAGTCTTAAGAATTCTTAATTTAATAATAAGCTTTAGATAATCTTTACTAAATCCTTTTAAAAGAGTTTTATTATAAGATAAAGAATCTATAAGATTCTAAAAACTATAAGACTAATATAAAAACTCAATTTAATTAATTTACAAGATTTAATCCTCTAGATTATTTAAAATAATCTCTCTAAAAGAATCAGATATTTCGCTTGACAACTTCAAAAAGTTTCTAATTTAGAGAGATCTTTTATAATATATATAGGACTCTTAATTATGAAATTAATTATAAGACGAGGTAATAGCTTATTCTCTACTATAACTATTAGTAGATATATTACCCCTTTAAATATAGTTTTAGCCCTCTTACCCCCTACTAACTACTATAGTTAGTCCCTAATTAATCTAAGGCTAAACTCCTTATAACTATAGTAGTTAATATACCTATGTTCTATTAATCTTCTTTATTATAAATAACTAATAACTCTTTTTATAATAACTTTATATACTTATACCCTTATAGCTATCAATATCCAACTCAAATATCTTGAAGCATTTAATCACTACTACCTATAAACACTCTATTTAGATATTTATTATAATTTCAATATCTATAACTTTAATATCCTTATTACAAACTAAATTGCATATACTTCTAAAATAAGACTTTATAGTATTAATATAAAACTTCTCTACTACTAATATAAATTAACCTATAATTTCTATATAAATATAGTAGGATTCAGTTTATTCTTATTAATAGATAATCTTAATATATCAGATATAACTAATATATAAATAATACTTATGTTAGTATATATACTTCTAATATAACATAATAGTTTCTAAAGCTTTTATAATTATATTATTATAATACTTTAAAATATCTAATTATTCGTATTGTAATAACATATTAATATTATAATATTATCTAACTAATATTTAATCTCTAAAACTTTCAACTTAATATAATAGCTTATAGGATAAGTAGATAATTATTTTCTAAATACTTATAAACTACTTCTTCATTATAACTTTTAAAATTGTTCTACGAAGACTTAATCTAATAAACTAATAGTTCCAATCATAAGACTTAAAAGTAAATATTACTATACTTATAATATATTTCTTTAACTATAAATAGCTATAAAGCTTTTAAGGGGATCTTAGGTTTAGTATAAAAGTGTTAATATAGAAGAATAATAGATTATAGAATATCTAGCTCTTATAAATATTCTATTTTATTCTATCTTTAATAAGTTTAAAATACCTCTCAACCTTATAACTTTAATAATAGCTTTTAACTATATATATTAAATCTTAGCTTTAATGAAATTCTTTCTAATTACTATTATGAGGTTTTCTACTATTATAAAATCCAATATTAGAATTAGAAGTATAATTATCTATAATAATAAGTAATTTCATTACTGTTTTAACTAGTTATAAGCTAATATTAATATAAGTACTATTATTAGGTAAAATTGATATTTCAATCTATATATAGGATAAAGAGTTTAGATACTATTCTAAGTATAAAGTAAAAGTAACTAGATTGAATTAATCATATGATTATTATCAAATCTAAATCCCTTAGGAAACTACAGAGATACCTAATACCTAATAGGAACGTATTAATATAGTCCTATAAGATATATACATAAGATACATTTCTCTCAATCTAATAAATACTGATACAAATACTTACTCTATATATTTATAGTTTTCTTTACTTTTACCTAAAATAATAAGCAAATTAACATATAAATTAGATCTTTTCTGAATACTATTATTACTTCTTATATTAAAATTTAAGGATACAATATTCTTAACTATTCTAATATTAATAATATCTTATATATTTAGTTTTCTATTTGATAAGTAATATTATATGATACTTAATATAAACTCTTTACAACAGAAAACAATTTAGTGGTATAATATAATCTGTATATATCTCTATAAATAGATATATAATAAAAGATTAAATAATATAGTAACTGGTTCAGTCTTATTTTTAATATAGAAACATATGCATAATATAAGATAACAGAGTAATGATTAGCAACATTCATTTATTAATATGAACTATATAGTAGGTCGTTTAATAAATGATAGTTTAATATATCAATAGTGGCTTTTAAGTATTAAATATATTCCAGTAGTATTTATTATATTACTTTATTTTAACTAACTAATAATAATACTACTAATATATTTTGATAATACTTATTATATAGGTAAAACAAAATACCAGAGGACTAGTTTACTATTTCTTTCTTTTATTCAATATATGTAAATCAATAATTTCCTCTCTAATATTAATACTACTACTATTAATAATAATACTAACAATAAGAAAAGTTATTATTCTACTTAATTTCTATAGCTTTAATATAAAGATTAATCTTTTTCAATTAATAATAATTGAAAGGATTAGAATTATCTCTAATAAACTTTAAATAGACTAATATTATGTAAATCCATCTTCAATACCTTTCCTAGCTTTTTTGAAATAACTATAATTAAGTTTGGCTTTAGAGTAATACTAATAGATTAAGCTATAAGTATAGCTAAAAGTATAAAAGTAAAAGAATAAAAATGAATCTAGTGCTTAAGTATAACGTATTTAATTATAACTATAAGTGCTTTAAATATATATTTGAAGTAGTTTAATATATAATAGAAGCTAGGTATAAGAGATGTTTTGCTAATATCTTGACAAAGTTATAATAAATTTAAAGAGTTTATACTGAAGGTAAAGATTCTTTATTAGACTATAGGAGTGTTAATTATATAGAGCTTTAATAGTAATATTGTATATAAACTTCAAGGTTTAGGTGTGTTATATATTTCTTATTGTTTTTCTATCTTATTATTATAGTAATATTTAGTATTAATAGCTTCAATAATATATCAATAAATCCTAGTTATATTAACTTAATCTAACCAAGAAGAAAGATTTATTGAAAATGCTTCTCTTAGGTACTACTAATACTAAGTAGTTTTACTAATAAGAAAATCTAAGTATTATTGATGTTAAATAGCTTGATTAATAAGAAAATATATATTGAATTTATCTTAAGTAATTCTATATTATATTCTTCTTTCGACTAAGTAATAAGAAATCTCTTTTTTCTTTCTTTATATAATTCTATTTTTCTTTCTTTAGAATCATATAAACTTTTATTTGATATTTATTATAATATTACTATTTGCTTCAATAAGGCTCTTCCCAATTATTACCACGAGGTCTTCTACTGCTATAGGATTAAATTTTAGAACTAGGGGTATAATTATCTATAACAATAGGTAATTTCATTACTATTTTAACTAGTTATAAATTAGTATTAGTATAAATATTATTATTAGGTAAGATTTATAGTTAAATCTATATATAGGGTAAAGAGCTTAGATATTATTCTAAGTATAGAGCAAAAGTAACCAAATAATATTACTATTTTATTACTCTTCTATTTCTACTTCTTCTTTTTACATTCTTCTTATTATTATATTAATTATTATTATTACTTATTCTTAGGTTCCTAATAATAATTCTTGTTGATATTATATCCTTTTGAAGTCTAGTATCTATATTTACAATATCTATATCATTAAGATTATCTTTGATAATAAAGAGAATTAGCTTCTTAATATAACTATGTCTATCTATTTTAATTATTATTTTAATTATAATAAGAGTTGTTTATTCTAGATTTATATGTTAGGTTATAATTCATTATACTATAAGTATCTAAAGTTTAAAAGTCAGTATAAATAAGACTTTTACTTTTTTATTATTAGTCTTAAGTTATATACTACTAGTAATGAAGTTAATTATCTAATTATATCTAGTTAATATATTATTATCTTCATAGGTCTAATTATTAATAAGATAGATAATATTGAAGACTATTATACTCCTATTTTTGTATTAGAACCTTCTATTATAGTTTAATATTATAATAATTACTTCTATTATGTCTAATAAGTACTTCTAGTCTTTATCACTATTATACTTATTATTTCTTATTTATATATTAAAAGTATTTTTATATTTACTTCTACTTCTATCTCTAAGTAAGTTCGTATCAATTTTAATAGTATTATATAGATAATAATAGGTTTTTCTTTCTTCTTCCTTTATTTTTATTCTATTAACCTTTCTATAATCAGATATTCTAATATACTCTAATAACTATATTATATCTGATTAATATTATAGTTATATCTTTAGTATTATTAATATTAGTTTGCTTATTTATTACTATGATATAATTACTAGTTCTTATTAGTATTAATAAAATTTTACTTTTAAATAGGTATTACTTATTATTATTTCTAATAGAAAACTAGAAGAAGACTGAGATAATAATAAGAGAGAAGAGGATTTCTAGAAGTATGAGAGGGAAGATAATACTCATCCTTTTATTTAACTTCTTTCTTTAATATTTAAAAAGTAAGTTTTATAGTAATTTGCATATATATTTTTAGAGGCTATTATATGACTTAATTTATAATATATTCAGCGTTTAATTATTAATAAACTAATATTGATTTATTACCTTTCTCATATTTCTATATTACAATTTAAATTGTAATATAATTCTATTATTAATAAGGTTTTCTAAAGACACTTATATTAAAGTACTATAATATATTATATATTCAGGCCTCTATCTAATAGGGAGCTTTATGTAATACCTAGTATAAAGTCTCTATAATAAAAAGGAATACAGAGACACGTACAGGCTATAGTATATAACTGGGTAGTTTCCTATTATAGAGATTATTTACTGGGCGTTCTGTAAAGCTACCCACTAAGTAGGGCGCTAAACACGTAGAACTCCATAAAAAAGAGATAGTAATATATTATAGCTTATATATTTCTCTATAAATAAATATAGTAAAAAGGACTTAGTAGTATAATATTTAATTAAAACCTAGCTCTAACCTAGAAATATATAAATAATATAGGATAATGGAGTAATTACTAGGTATATAAACTTATTAGTATAAGCTATATAATAGTCTCTTTTATAGTAGATTTAAAGTATTATACTTACTATAGTAGTATTTATAACATTAACTCATACTCATTAGTAATAATCTTACTAATGCATCCTAATAATATTAGCTTTATAGATACAAGAAAGTAATAGAAGACTAGCCTTCTCTTTATCTTTCAATATATTTAAGTTAATAGCTATTTATAATAATACTACTACTACTACTACTAATAATAATAGTAATAATAATAATAAGAATGCTGACTACTTCTAGCTACTATTATTATACTTAACCCCTATAACCTCAATCTAAATATCAATCTTATCAAAGCTATCAATAATTATAAAGACTATAGTTATTTTTATTCAATTTTCAATAAGTTAATATTATATAAGAGTAACTTTATGACTTCTTCTAGCCTTCTTAGGGTAATTATATCAGATTTAACCTTAAAGTATTACTGATAGATAAGACTATTAATATAACTAAAAAATATAAAGTTAAAAGAATAAAAAAGAATCTAGTATTTCAAAGTAAAGTACTAAGTAATAACACTAAATACTTTAAATATATATTAAAAGTAGCTTATTAAATACTACTTTATCTTTTTGAAAGAAAATATATATTAGAATCTATCATAATTATTAGCTAATAGTTAGGGAGGCTTAAAATAGTATTATTAAATGATAAACCTAAAGTTATAAATATTATTCTATTATATCATATAAGTATAATATTATTATAACTTGAAGACTTAAAGTAATTATAATTATAATAGTTAGTATAGAATGGGTTAGAGTGTAAATCCTAACTAGGTGCTAAATGTTTTCTATATAAAGCGAAAGACTTACCTTATATTAGAATATTATAACCTTTTTATTTCATTAATATGTTATAGTTATATCTTTATCTTAAGGTACCTTCTGCTATTAATATTTCCTTAGTTTTATATTGTTCCTAAGTTTTATTATTCTTTTAATAGAAATTGAAATTAAATTAAAGTATATATCTATATATTATTAGAATAGTAATAGACTATCTTCTTTTTAGTTAATAAAGTTAAAATAGAACATTGAGTAGATGCTTATAGAGATATCTAATATAATATTTAGTAAGTTTAGTATATTAATAATTTAATATTTAGAAGTTATTTAGTTAAGCTTCCTGTTTAGCTAGTTTATCTTGATATAATATAGTCATGGTTATATCTTATTTCTAGTTTAGAACATTTTAGTTATTTGTTATATTATATTAGTATCTATTGTATTATATTACTATATATATATTATTACTATTTAAGTTATAGTAATATTATTTCTAAAGTAAGTTAAGAATATTAGAGTTTATTTTAAGTTAGAATGAGTAGAATATTCTACTATTTGAAAGTATAAGATAGGTAAAATATTAAATCTATTTAGAAGTTGATTTGAATGAATTTTAATAATTGAGGAGCTCTATTATTTAATGCTAATTAATATATAGTAATATGAGCTGGTCAATTTAATTATAAGGAAGTAATAAATATCTATAAGAATATTCAAATTCTAAATATTATTATTTTTATTCTATTACCTATTTGAAGGTAGAATAATATTAATAAGAGTTACTATATTCTTATTAATTAATATTGTTAGTTTATAACTAGTAAATATTATAATCGATCGATTCTATAAATAGTACGTAACTAGCTATCTCTATTTGTAATATCTATATTTAGACTATAGTATATATATATATATATATATATATACTATATACTATAGAGATAAGTCTATATAGTAATCTCTCTATTCTTATTAGCCTAAATAAAAACGTCGACTACTTAGTCATCTACTACTACAGCTTTAGCTACTTTAGTGCTATATTTAACCTGATAAATATAATACTACTTAAAAGGTATTAATTCAATCTAAGTTATAACTAGTAATAATTCAAATAGAGAAGCTATGGTATAATTATTATATATTTTAGAGTTTCTTTATAGAGGTTTTAATAGTTATAAATATTGTAACTTTTAATTAGATGTATTGAAATAGTGAATTTATAATTACTATTAGGAATCTTAAATTTCCTTTTTTAAGAAATAGTTATTCTATTGTAAAGTTAATGGAAATTTATAATTAAGATGTATTAAGAATTAGTAGAAGTTATAATACGCTTTAATAGTATTTGTAGTTTTTATATATTTAGTAATAGAAATTATATATTTAGATAAAATACTTAATATTTCTTTTTATACTATTTGGATATTCATTCTATAGAAATATCATAAATACTTACTTAATGATAGAATAACTTAAAGCTAAGGTTATAGACTATTTAGAAGATTATAATTATTATTGACTTACATTGAGAAGTCAAGATTTAGTTTTACTATAATAGAATATGATTCTTCTTTATTTTATAATTAGTTATGTATATTTATATTAAGGTTTTAGGAAGAATCTTCTTACCAAATCTCCTCGAAATCTATATAGCTATTTCTAAGAAAAGCCTTATAGAATAAGTATAGAGATATCTAATTATAATTATTATAATTAAAATTAATACTTTATTATAATAAGCTTTAATAAGGTTATTCTGACTATTACAATTAATAAGTAGTTTAAAGATATTTGAAAGAGTATTATTTAATTAATTTATAATTTATTATATTAAGCTAATAATATTAAGAACTAAATATTAATTGGATAATACTCTAATCTTAATATATTACAATAATACTAAGTATTAGATATCTTAGAATATGATAATAATATAATTATAGAAGTTTCAAAAGCTATCTAGTTATACTAGGAGTATTGATATCTATATAAATCTTATTTATATATTGGTTATACTTAATTGATATATTAAAAGTATCTATTAATAAGAGTAGGTTGAGTCTTATTATATTTATATGGAATTTATAAGTTAACTTATATTAATAATAAAGAACTTTTATATTAATAGTATAGAGTTCCGTCTTAAGAATAAGTAGGATTTAGTCTAGAGGATATTAAAGTTATGAACATTAAAGTTAGTATGGTATATATTTAGCCTCCTACCTAGTGGGTAGCCTTATATAATGCTTAGTATAAAATCTCTAAAATAAAAAGAAACCTAGTAATATAATATAATTTCGATATATCTCTATAGGTAAATATAGTAAAAAGAACCTAGTAGTATAGCGTTCAGTTTAGATTTAACTTTAACTTAGAAATTAGTATAAGTTGTATAATAGTCTCTATAGTAGTAGTTTTAGAATATTAAACTTATTATAATAGTACTTATTATATTAACTTATACTAGCTAGCTACTAATAATACTACTAGCGCATTTGAATAATACTAGTCTTATAGATAAAAGAGAGTAATTGACTGTAGATTAATCCCCTCTTCATCTTTTAATATATTTAAGTTAATAGTTATTTATAATACTACTACTATTAATAATAATAATAATAATAATAATAATAATAA
>QAPG01000322.1:0-26460 GCA_004366825.1 Colletotrichum spinosum
GTTAAATATATAATAAAATATAATAAGTTTATTATAATAAATAATTTCTTTTATTTAAATACTTAAAAGATTATTTTAAATACTATTTACCTTATTTTATTTATAATGATATATTACTTAGGATTTAAGAGTATCTCTAGTAGCTTTACTACTAAGGGGGTATATAAGAATAGGTATAGTATTAAAGCTACTATATAGCTATACTAGCTTATATAAAGCCTAATTGTTCTATTTATACGCGTTTAAGCACTTTACTCTAGTTTAAATAGATCATACCTTTCAAAAACCTATATTCAGACTATATACCATATTATTTATTTATTATAATAGATATTTAATAAATATAATTATATTAAGAATATTTAAAAAGTAGTTTGAAAGTTATTTATATACCTATAGATCTAATACTAATAGATAGACTTATAAAGAATTTAACTTAAGTAAAGTTTGAATAATTTAGAATACTTCTTAATTTTATAGATCTATAAGTAATATTCTTAAGACTAGTTAAAATAAATTAGTAAGCTTTTTAGAATTATTCCTAACTATTTGAATAATATACATAAATAATTTAAATTCCTAAAATTTAACTATTTAATAAAAAGTTTTAATTATATTTATATAGAAAACTAAAAGGTAGTAGAACTCCTTAAGTTAATTATAAAAAATAAAGCTTTCTATTTAAACTTATATCTAATTTAAAATAAATTATTTAAATTTAGAATTTTAAATAAGTAGGTAAGAAGTAGTAGTTAGTATATAAAAATAAACTTAAAAAAGTATAGAAAGTTGATTATATCTTTTGAAAGAAAGAATTAATATGAGAATTTATCTAAAAAATAGGGGGAACTTACTATATCTAATTATTAGATTATCAAGATTATTAGAAACTACTTAAATAGTAGAATTTTAGTTAATAAGAGATTTAGTTAAAATAACTAAAATACTAAGAGGTTAGATAAATAGCTTAATAATAAGAAGTTAGATAAATAGTAATACTTAAGATAGTTGAATAATAATAAGTTATATAATAATTAGAATTCTAATAGTAGAATTAGAGATATTTCTCTTCTCAAGGAAAGCTAATTTAAACTTTTTCTATTATTAAGAATAAAATATAATTTAGAATAGCTTCTTTATATTACTAACTTTCTTATTTTTTAACTATAAAAAAATCAGATTTAGAACTGAGATTTTAATTTTAGGTTAAATTACTTATTATATTATTATTTAAGATCTAAATAGTATTAAGATCTAAATAGTATTAAAATACCTCTTAAATACCTTATAGGTCTTATTAGAAACTAGAATATAATATCTTTTTAACTTAGATTTATATTAGTAATAATAAATAGAAAGTAAATCTTTACTTCTAATACTAATAATATAAAGATAATTTCTATAGGAAAGAGTAAAACTTAAGTAGTAAATAGTATAGGGAATAATTTGAACTAGTTAAATATTACCAATTATTTTTATTTAAAGAAGATAATCTTTATGCTTTTTAGTAGTTTTATCTGAATTATCTTTTTTAAAAAAAATAGATTTTATAGGAGTTTCCTTTATAGTAGACTTCTTATTTGATTTAACTGGTTGATATTTAGTGTTTTTAAGTTAGTATTTAAAATTATTTATCTTAAATAAAATCTCCTAATTTCTAATTTAAATAGATTTCTTTATAGATTTTAGAGCTATTTTAATATACTTCTTAAGAAGTTTAAGTAGTTTATTAATATTATCTTTATTATCTTCCTTTTTATTTACAATAGATTTAAGCTTTCCTTTTTAATTCTTAGCTATAAGGTTACCAGTTAAGTTATTTTCTTTATTTTTAAAAAGTAGTTTAAAAGTAGGAATTTTTCTAAGATGATTATAGGGATGTTTCATATTATTAGGAGTAATAGACTTCTTTAAAATAAGAGCTGACTTTTTAATAAAACTACTTAACTTTAGTATATTAAAAGTTTTAAATAGTAGAGATAGTAGTAAGCACTTTTACAAATTAGAGAACTTGATAAAATAGAGATAAATGAAAACCTTAAGATATAATACTTCAGTTTTATACTAATGCTTACTATTTAAACAAGAAGAAGATAGATAAAACCTATTATTTTAATAACTTATACTTAAATCTTAATAATAGTTTAATTATAAATAAAATTACTAAAATTAATAAAAGTATTAATAGTAAGGAGAGCGAGGGGAAAATAGTAGCTATTAATAAGATTATATAAAATAAAGAGAGTTAAAAAGTACTAAATAAAATAAACTTCTTAAAAAGACTAAAAGAAAGTAGTTTAAATCTAAGAATTCTTATTATTAATATTTAAATAAGAATAAAAAATAACTAATGCAATTTTAAAATCTAATTTTCTACTATTTTTTAAATTAAGATTAGAAAGCAACTCCTTAAGTTTATTAATAAATTAGGTAAAAACTAGAATAGGTTTATTCAATAAAAAGGTTAGATTAAAATATAATAATAGATTAGTTATAATATTATATAATACTTCAGCCTTAGTAGTTTTGTTTTTAATTTTAGTATGTTTATCCTATAGTTAAAATATTAATAATAATTAATATATATTGTTTCATTTGAAATTTAATATATAAGATGTATATTAATAAATATACTACCTATAAGTATAAGAAGGCAACTATTGAAAGTATTAGTATTAGTAAAGAGAAAGAAAAATAGTAATAGAAAATAATAAGGGGATTATTTTAGTATATTAAAATTCAATATAATTATTAATTTTAAAAAAGGCTAATTAAATGTTGCTACTAATACTTATAAAGATAGTTAAATATATAATAAATTATGATAGGTTTATCATAATAAGTAATTTCTTTTATTTAAATACTTAAAAGATTATTTTAAATACTATTTATCCTATTTTATTTATAATAATATATTATTTAAGATTTAAAGGTATTTCTAGTAGCTCTACTACTAGAGAGGTATATAAGAATAAGTATAATACTAAGACTACTATACAGCTATACTAGTTTATATAAAGCCTAACTACTCTATTTATATATATTTAAACGCTTCACTCTAGTTTGAATAGATTATATTTTTTAATAACTTACATTCAGACTATATACTATATTATTTATTTATCATAATAACCTTTCAAAAAACTCCTACTAAAAACTATATTTAATATAATATAAACGTTATACCTATTAAAAACTATAGAAATACTAAGACGTTTATTATAATTCTTAAGAATAAAAGAATTAAATTATATTTATATAATATTACTCTTTATATTAATCTAACTATAAACCTTATCTCTCTTTAATAGATATAAAGATAAGGCTACTAATAGGATACTAAGTCAAATTACTTATCTTAAGTATAGAGGAATAACTACTCTGAAATTATAGCTATTAATATTTAATATAACTAGTAAGTCTTTAAATACTATATACTTTATAAGAGATTAGCTATTTTAGTTATATAATTAGTATAATATAAGCTTTTTTCTAGATATTACTACTATTAGTAGTATACTATAAATACTGTTTGAAAACTCTTAAAAAGTAATAAATAACTCTAATACTAATAGTTAGAATATTTTAATAGAAAGCTTCTTAACTATATAAAGTATTCAGATTACTGATAGCTACTTAAAATATAATAGTTACTAGCTAACCTAGGAGGTATATAAAGTATATAGTATTAGTAACGTAAAATGTAAGATTTAATATATAGAATATAAGAATACTTTATATATTACCCCTAAGGAATAGATTACTTTTAACTTCTATTCTTGTTATTGAAACTATAGTAGCTATACCTTAGTTTTAATATTTATAAATAGAACTATTAACTACTCTTAAGACTTTTATCTTATAGATTATACTAAAGTTATAATTATAAGAATATTCAAAAGCTTTATTACCTTCTTTAAGTAGTAGTATAATATTAGTATTAAAGTCTTTGAATATAATAATAAGGTCTCTAAGTATAAAAGTCTAATATATAGCCTAACCTCTTGAAGTATATAGCTTAAACTTTCTACTCTATATATTTAAAGCTAAAAAAGAAATACTAAGCATATTAGAATAATTATTAAGACGTATATAAGAACTATAAAGTATAAGAGTAAGCTACCTTATAAATTCTAGCCTAAAACCTTATAAATAGTAGTATTTCTTTATAATTAAATATTAATATATTAATTAGGCTAGTAAATACTATACTAGAAGCTTTATAAAGCTACTTGAAGAAATAATACTATAAAGCTAGACTTAGCCTATTTCTATACCTATAGCTATAAATACTTTATTCTTACTATAGATATAAAATTGAAATATAATTGGTTAGTATATTTTAAGAAGTATACTTTTATCAGCTTTTTAGTTAATTATACTTTAACTAACTAATATTAAATATAAAACCTACTTTAAAATAGAATTATAATAACTTATAATATTCTTTTTAATAAAACCTTCTTTTTAATAGAAGTTTAACCTTTCTATAAGACAACTTTAAATAGTTTAATTCTAATAAAACTTCTTACTAATTACAAAAACAATTAACTATAATAAAACTACTTAAAATCAACTTAGTTACTTATTTAGGCCTAAGCGAAAACCTTAATAAAATAGTTAATATAATAAGAAGTAGTAATAGTAATTCGAAGTCTTATATCTATATAATAGCTATTTCTAAGTTTTATAAGATACTATTTAAAACTATAAAATTTATTTTAATAATCCCTCTAGAGTTACTTGTTATATTCTTTTATAATCTTACTTATATAGATAAAACTATAGGGAAGCAAGGAGCTTAAGTATTTTTAGAAAAAGTAAAATATAAGAAATAAATTAAATACTATACTAGAGTTACTAGGAGATCTTTATTTAAAACTATCTCTTTAACTAGTACTTTTTAGGTATTTTATAATACTTTAAAATACTCCTACTTATAACTATAAAGTTATATAAATAGTCAACTCGAAGGAGTCCTAAAAGTTTAACTTGTTTAAAAACTCTAAAATATAGATATTACAACTTCTAATAACATATTCTAACTATATAGCGAATAAGATATTAGAAAATACTTAAACTATACAGGAATAGAAGCTCTTACTCTAGGAGTCCTATAGTAAAAGCTATTATTATTACTTATATTTCACTTAGTAGTACTTACTTATTTATATACTAAAACTATAGTAGTAGCTAAATGAGCTTATCTTAAGAATTATATTAAATTATACTTTTAAAATAAAATAAATAGGGTTCTTATAAGAAATTTAAACCTTTTAAAATACTACTAAATTTATATTGATAAGTTTAATAAGTATAAACACTTCTTCAAAATTGAAACTTAACTAGTTATCTATAGAAATTAATAGCTATAAGATAACTATAAGACTTATATAGCTATTCTGATAAGTATATTATTTTAAAGTTTTAGAGTAATTACCAACTCCTTCAATCTTAAGCTACTTTAATATAATATAATTAATACTTTTATATATATAGTACTTAATAAAATTATTTATATAGAAATACCCCTAAGTTATTAAATATTAGGTAAAATCTACTACTTTTATAAAATACTTTATAACTTTTAAAAATCTCCGTTTTTCTAATAATATTACTTAGAAGTAAGCCTTAAGTATTTTAGCTTTAAACTTACTATAAGAAAACGATATTACCAACTTGAAAAACATATTATCTTCTTCTTTTATATTAATGACTATATTTTCTTATTCCCCTTAGAAGAAATATCTAAAGTACTTATATTATTAATAGACTTTTAGAAGAAGTATTACTTTAAGAAAAGTAAAGACCTATAGTAGTTTCTTAGTATTAAGGTTATTTAAAATTAAGTAGTATGATAATTATAGTTCGTATAAATAGTATATATTAAAAAACTCCTTAAGCGTTTTATAAAATATATATAGTATATTAAATACTTCAAAACCCCTCTAAAAACTAAAGAACTCTTACTATAGTATAATTAAACCTCCTGTATAGGGATTAAGTACGACTAATAAGATATTAACTCTATTAATTATACTACTATTATAATAAGACTAAATATTACCTATATAAGAAGCCGATCATTATACTTTAACTATAGCCCCTTAGATAACTACTATATAAAAGTTAAATAAATAATATAATGCTTTAATAAGATAAAAAGCCTCTACCTTAAGTTTAACTATAAAGCAAGAAATCTATTTAATAGCCTTATAGTTACTATAAGAACTAGTTTTACAAATAATAGTAATAATTAAAGAAACTCTTAAATATATATAATATATTTCTTTAGAAGCCTAATAATATAACAAGCTAATAAATAAGATATTATTACTACTTTAATAATTAAAGTAGAGTTTCTAGTATTATTCTAAGTTACTTAAGAAGCTACTTTTACTAACCGCCTTATTACTATATTTTAAGTAGACCTCGCGATAAATATAGTTAATAAGAATAAGATATATAAGTCTCACCTAGCTATCTAAATATAATATAATAACTAGTAAATAATATACTTTATAATTATTAAGAGAA
The DNA here is from genome assembly GCA_004366825.1 of Colletotrichum spinosum. Taxonomy (NCBI): domain Eukaryota; kingdom Fungi; phylum Ascomycota; class Sordariomycetes; order Glomerellales; family Glomerellaceae; genus Colletotrichum; species Colletotrichum spinosum. Next base: position 6,538 of record QAPG01000322.1, read on the forward strand.
TATAACTATATATAAAATTATAATATATAGATATCTATAACTACTAGTTATAATAAGAAGCTTAATAGGAATATTTCAAAGTTGAATATATACTTTTAGGAAACCTTATAACTAATAGCTTTATAAAACTTCTTTAGAATTACTAATTTAATACTTTTATTATTTAGATTAATATAATAAATGAGTCAAACTACTTAAAATTATAGTAGAAAAAGAGTTTTGGAAAAGACTTCTAATAGTTAAAAATAGTAATACAAACTTAAGAGGTATTTAAAATGCCTTCTAGCTAATAAGAAGTATCTAAATAGCCTCTAAATAGTATTACCTTTCCTACTATAAGAATATAAGTTTAATAAAGATAATAAAATAATAAAAAAAACTTTTTATAAAATATAAATAGAAAGTTTTAACTAGTATTATTTAAAAGGCTAGCCTATAGGTAGAACTCTTAAAGCTAGGGGGGTATATTAAGAATAATATACTTAAGAAGTAGAGTTTATACTAGATAAACCTTAAGTGTTAGTACTATTTCTATAAGCCTCGCCCTATTTAAACTATTTAAATTATAGCCTCGCGCGGCGTACTTAGCTATATTTAGTTATATATAATACACACTAGATTTTGCCTCCTAATTATATATAATAACTATAATTCTATATAGCTAACTAAGATATCTAGAAGTGTTTCAATCTAAATATTAAACTAGATTTTAATATTTTAAAACTAATTAATCTACTAAATTTTAACGAATAGTTTTTCTAAGAAAATACCACTTAATAAATAGGTATAAATACTAAATTTTTTACTCTTAATATTAAGGGCATTTTTAATTACAATATAGTAAATCTCAAGTTTTCAATGGTTAAAAAATCTAACTATAAAGAAATAAAGAAATATTATAATATAATTTAAATATATATTAATACTTCTATTAATAATAGCTTTTTAATACCTATTTAAATAGAACTCTTTAATAATAATAATATCTTTTTTTAAGTTCTTCTAAGAATTCTAAAATATCAATATACTTAGAATAATCCAATTATATAGTAATAAGTTAGAATAGAATATAAGAAAGTCCTTAAGAAAGCTAATTTAAACATCTCTAGTTTAATCCAGTATAATTAGTAGTATACTATCTATTTTTAAATTATTACCTATTTAACTCTTAAAATCTAGAGAATACTAATAGTTAGAAAATAATTTTAAATATTTCATGAATATATTTAAACTAATTGATTTATAACTTAATATTAAAACATTTTTAAAAGAGGAATTCTAAACTTTAAAATTAATAGTCTAGCTAAATAGAGAAAGTTTTTCTCTACTTTATCCTATACTAGAAACACCTTAATAAAGGATTATAATAAGATACTATCTATATTAATTATTCTTATAAGAAGATTAGATAGTATATTTCAACTTAAACTAAAATACCTATATAATTCTAGAAGTTATTTATACCTTCTAGAAGATTATAAATATATTACGTATACTATGATAAACTTAAATAATAGATTTCTTAATATTTAAATGATAATTACTACTTAAAATAGGATTATAAATAAAATAAATAACTTAAAACGATACACTTTTTACTTGAAATTAGTTAAAAAGAATCACTAAATTCTAAAGAATATATTAATAAAGCTAAAGAAGTATGTTTAGATATTTTAAAACTTAAAATAACTCCCTTAAGTAGTAAGTCTAATAGTAGTAACTACTATTTCTCTAACTTAATAGAGATACATATTAACTTCTTTCTTTTTAAAACATTAATTATAATCTTTCTTCAAATCTTTTTAACTATTTAAAAACCTTACTTATTTTTAATAAGTAGAATATTTAATAGTTATAAAATAATCTATATTACTAATGTAATAGATTTCTTTTTAAAAAGACTTTTTTAATTAAATAAATGAATAAATACTATTTAATTTAAGTTAACTAACTTCCCTATGGTTAGATAAATTAAATAAATTATGAGGAATATTTTTAATAGTCTAAAAAAGAAGAATATACTAAACTTAATTTAAGATAATATTACTTATATTTAAAACTTCTATATTAATATTGTTTTATAAGCTGTACTTCTCGATAAGACTAAAGCTTAATATATAAGCTTTAATTATACCTTTTGATTTAGTCTAATTAACTAATTTATTATTATAAAATAAGTATTTAGAAAGTATAACTTTTTATTCCTTAGATATAAACTAGTTTTAAACTATTCTATAATGTATTTAAATAGTTTAAATATTATCTTAGAATATCTAAATATATTATTTTCTTAATATTACCTTACAATAGTTCTCTAAGATATAAAGTCTGATAATACCTATATATAATACTTTTAAATAAGATATTTTAGAAAGAATACTCTTAAGTATTTAGTTCTTAATACTTAAGGGGTAAAGGTTATAATATTAAAGTAATTAGATTATTCTTCCTATAAAGAAACTTATTCTTAATAAGTAATCTCTAGATAAACTTTAGATTTATAATTAGTTTACTTATTCTACTATATAACTTAAGATCTATTTAATTTTCCTAAAGTTTATATAGGTAAGTCCTAAGTACTTATTATTAAAAACGAACTTTTAAGCCTACTCTTAATATTTATACTACTTAATAAAACCTATAATTTAATCTCTTAAGTAATAATAATTTTGAGAAGTAAGTTGAAAAGTAAAAAAGCTTTTTAATTTATAAGACTTAATAAGATATTAAAGAAGTAGTAATAGTAATTAATAGAGAAACTAATTAGTAAAAGTAAGTAATAGAATAAAGGATTAATTTCAAGCTATTTCCGTCTTATATTAAAAGGCTAGTTAGAATAAATAAGTATATAAAAAACAAACTAATTATCTAAAAGTAGAAATATAAGAAACTACTAGACTACTTTTTAAACTATAAAGAGAATTCATTTAAATAGTAGTTATACTATATAATATATCTCTAAATATTTAAAGTAATTAGAAATTACTATATAAAATTAAAAAAGTTAAATATAAATAGTATTTTTGTTAATAAGTATTAGAATACGCTTTAAGCTTTTTTTAAAACTTATAATCTTACTTGAAATAGATTTATACCTATATATATTAAGTATACCTACTTAAGAAATATTATAAATAAAATATTTTAAAAAGGTTTTTTAAAGTTAAACTAGAAGGATATATTAGATACTTAGTAAGTTATATTCTAAATACTTATAACTTCTATAAAATCTAGATTTCTATCTTTTGAAAAGTTATTATTACTTGAAATATTAAATTTAATAAAATACGGTTTTACTTAAAATAGGTCTTATATAAAATACTTATAAGAAAGGTTATAAAACTACTATTTAAATTAATTACTAAAGAATATAATACTTTTATTCTTAAAATATTTAGAAATTTTAAAATAGTAAGAATACTTAATATAAGGTTTCCTTTTCTACTAGTTATCTTATTAATACTAGAAGTAGCTTAAAATATTAAGTTAAGCCTAGAATTAGCCTTAAAGACTAAGAAGAGAAATTTACTTATATTTAAACTAATAACTTAATTTAATAAGGTTATTTGAAACTTCTAATTAACTTTAACTAAATAAAGTAATCCTAAGTAATAATTAGAATTTAAAAAGTATACTAATAACTAGAGAACTAGATAGTATACTTAAAACAAGAAATCTAACTAGTTAAGGAAAATACCTATTTTAACTAAATAAAGAAGTAATTACCCAAAGTCTTCTATTGAACTAACTTAAAAAAGATTAAAATACAACTTTAGACTTTAACTAATTGGGTTAGATTTAACTACTTAAAAGCCTAGCTAACTATATAGGAATAAATAACAATAGCAAATTAAGCTAGAGGTTAATAACAATAACTATATAACACTTTTAAAAGAATATAATAGTAGTATTTTATACCTTATAAAGTATGAATAAAATAGTTTTACTAGTATTTATTTGCCTAATTAGTAGTAGGGGCTAGATAAAGACAGTCTCAACCTCTTAACTATATTCCCTATTATTTGAAATATCATATTAAAAAGGTCTTTCTATTAAAATTCAAATGTATTTCAATTAACTGATTATATTACTAAAGACTTAGAAAAATATTACTGACTTTCTAAAATTACTATCAAACTCCTTTATTAAAGTAATAAGAACTAAAATTATAAAATTAAAACAAACAAATACCTAATAAGAAATAAACCGCTAAAATACTAAGACTAAGTTCCTTCTTCTTAAATAGGTTTTTATTTATGAAATAGATATAAATAGGTTTTTAAAATAGTATAAAGTGAGGATTTATTTATATAGAAGTATATAATTAGTTAATCCAATATAAATTATATATATAGTAATACTAGCTATCTAAACTTTTTAGATAGCTATAATAATTACAATATAATTTAACTTTAGGTCTTATAATTCGATATTATTAATATATCTCTAAATACTATAAGGGACTTCAATAGACTTCTAAGAATAGTTAAATTATTAAATAGATTTAAAATAATAAAATGTTATATGAAACTTAAATCAGTTTTCTATGAACTTTAAAATACACCCCTTCTTTAATATAAAGCTTTTTATACTATGTTAAACTCATTAGACTTCTTATTATACTTAGAATTGCTTTATCTATTCAAAAATAAAAGTTGAAATATCTATATCTTATTCTATATAGATAATATTCTTCTCTTATACTTTAAAGCGGCTAAAAGGAATATTTTTAGAATTATTAAAAATATACAATATACCTATAAATGTAAAGAATAAGGTCTTATTAAGAATTTCCTAAGAATTCAAATTAGAAGAAATCGTAAGTATTAAAACATTTACTTAATTTATTATATATATTACTAGAACTATAAAATATTTAATTTTAAACATAGACTCATTCTATCAATACTGTTGCTAGTAAAATCTTTTACTATAAATTCTAATTAAACTATATTAAAAGATATTTATACTTATTACATAACAATTAGTTTAGTTCTTTATGTTTTAATTATAATACGACTAGACTTCTTATTTATATGTTCTTAATTCTTAAGATGTTTTATAAATCCTTCTTAAATATATTAAAGTATAATTAACTATATAGTTTAATACTTTTATAAGATGAGATTCCTAATATTATAATGTAGAAGTTTAAGAAGTATTAATAAGATATTTTAAATACTTCTAAGTATTAGAGATATTTCTTTTATAAATTATAAAGAAACTTAAAGATTAAATTACAATTATATTATATCTTTATTTAAAGAATTAATTCAATAGAACGCTACTTAATAAAATACTATTATGATATTAATAATTAAAATAGAGTTTCTTAGTTTTAAACATATTTTAAAAAAGGTTATAATATTAAAAGAACTATTTTAAGATATTAAACTTAACCTTAGAGATATTTAGAGAATTTATTATAATAACTACTAAACTATTAAGTTACTTATGTTAAATAGTAAATATTTATTAACTAGGTTTTAATATATAAATATTTGATGAATAAAACTATACTAAGAATATTTAAAAAAGAGTTTTAAAATAGTCTATATATTCATAAATGTAATATTAATACATAGACTTATAAAAAGCTTAATCTAAATAAAGTTTAAATAATTTAGAATACTTCTCAACTTAATAGATCTATAAATAATACTCTTAAGACTAATTAGAATAAACTAACAAGTTTCTTAGAGTTATTCCTAATTATCTAAATAATATATATAAGTCATTCAGATTCTTAAAGTTTAACTATTTAATAAAAAGTCTTATTTATATTTATATAAAGAAATAGGAAATAGTGGAATTCTTTAAACTTTTTAAATAGAATAAAGCTTTCTATTTAAATTTACACCTAATTTAAAATAGACTATTTAAATTTAGAATTCTAAATAGATCGGTAAGAAGTAGTAATTTATATATAAAGGTTAATTTAAGAAAATATAGAAAGTTAATCATATTTTCTAAAAGAAAGGGTTCATATGAAAATCTATTTAAAGGATAAGAAGAACCTACTAAAACTAGTTACTAAGATATTAAAACTAAACTTCTAACTTCTAAAATTACTAAGAACTATTTAGAATCTAAGATTCTAATTTCTAGATCTTCTAAGAACTAATTAAAATATAAATATTTAAATAACAAGAGGCCTAGTTAGAATTACTAGAAACTTAGAAATATAACTAGTAATAAGTAGTTAGATAAATAATAAACCTTAAAATAGTTAAATAATAGTAGATTATATAATAACTATAATTCTAATAATAGAATTAGAAATATTTCTATTCTCAAGAAAAACTAATTCAAATTCTTTTTATTATTAAGAATGAAATACAATTTAGAATAACTTCTTTATATTACTAACTTTTCTATTTCTTAATCATAAAAAGCTAGATTCAAAACCAAAGTCTTAATTTTAAATTAAATTAGTTACCTTATTATTATCTAAAATCTAAATAATATTAAGATATTTCTTAAATACCTTATAGGTTTCATTAGAAACTAAGATATAATATCTTCTAGATTTAGATTTATACCAATAATATTAAAATTAAAGTAAATCTTTACTTCTAATACTAATAGTATAAAAATAGTCTTTATAAGAAAAAGTAACATTTAAATAGTAAATAGTATAAGAAATAATTTAAATAAACTAAATATTACTAATTACTTTTATCTAAAGAAGATAACTTTTATACTTTCTAGTCCTTTTTTCTAAATTACTTTTTTTCGAATAGAATAGATTTTATAAGAATTTTCTTAGAGATATTAGACTTCTTATTTAACTTAGTCAATAATGTAAAATATCTTTAAGTTCATACTTAAAATTATTTATCTTAAATAAAGTCTCCTGATTTCTAATTTAAATAGACTTCTTTATAGATTTTAAAACTATTTAAATATATTTCATTAGAAATTTAAATAGTTTATTCTTATTATCCTCTTTTTTATTTATAATATATTTAAGTTCTTCCGCTTAATTCTTAGTTATAAAATCTCTAGTTAAATTATTTTTTTTATTTCTTTAAAGTAGTTTAAGAGTAGGAATTCTTCTAAAATAACTATAAAGATATTTCAAGCTACTAGGAGTAGTAGACGTTTTTAAGATAATAATGAACTTCTTAACAAAACTACTTAATCTTAATATATTAAAAGCTTTAAATAGTAGGGATAGTAATAAGTATTCTTAAAGATTAGGAAATTGAGTAAAGTAGAAATAAATAAAAACCTTAAGATATAATACTTTAGCTTTATACTACTACTTATTATTTAAATTAGAAGAAGATAGATAAGAACTATTAATATTAGTAACTTTTATTTAAATCTTAACAATAAACTAATTATTAATAAACGTATTGAGATTAATAAGAATATTAATAGTAAGGAGAGTAAGAGGAAAATAGTAACAATTAATAAGATTATAAGAAATAAAAGAAATTAATAAATACTAAATAAAATAGGCTTTTTAAAAGGAGTAAAAAAGATATTTTAAATCTAAAGATTCTTATTATTAATATTTAAGTAAAAATGAAAAATAATTAATATAATTTTAAAATCCAATTCTCTACTACTTTCTAAATCGGGATTAAAAAGTAACCTTTTGAGTTTATTAATAAACTAGGCGAAAACTAGAATAGGTTTATTTAATAAAAAGGTTAGATCAAGATGTCATAATAGATCAGCTATAATATTATATAATACTTCAGCCTTAGTAGCTTCTTTTTTAACTTTAATACGTTTATCTTATAGTTAAAACATTAGTAATAACTAATACATATTATTTTATTTGAAATTTAATATATAAGATCTATATTGATAAATATACTACTTATAAGTATAAGAAGGAGATTATTAGAAATATTAACATAAGTATGAAGAGAGAAAGCAGTAGTAAAAGACAATAAGGGGATTATTTCAATATATTAAAATNTAGTAATAAAAAATAATAAGGGGATTATTTTAATATATTAAAATAAAATATAATTATCAACTTTAGAAAGAACTAGCTAAATATTCTTACTAATACCTATAAAGATAGTTAAATATATAATAAAATATAATAAGTTTATTATAATAAATAATTTCTTTTATTCAAATACTTAAAGAATTATTTTGAATACTATTTACCCTATTTTATTTATAATAATATATTACTTAAGATTTAAGGGTATCTCTAGTAGCTCTACTACTAGGGGGGTATATAAGAATAAATATAGTACTAAAGCTACTTTATAACTATACCGGTTTATATAAAGTCTAATTACTCTATTTATATGCGTTTAAGCGTTTTACTCTAGCTTGAATAGATTATACCTTTCAAAAACCTATATTCAGACTGTATACTATACTATTTGTTCATCATGTTTAATTAATACCTTTTAGTTATTTCGAGATATTCTAAAATATTCCTACTTATAATTATAGAATTATATAACTAGTTAATGAGAAGAAATCTTAGAAGTTTAACTTTCTTAAAGACTTTAAAATATAAGTATTATTACTTTTAATAATATATTTTAACTATAAGGTGAATTAGATATTAAAAAATGCTTAAAGTATAGGGGAGTAGAAACTCTTATTCTAAAAGTCTTATAATAAAAACTATTATTATTACTTATATTTTATTTAGTAGTACTTACTTATCTATATATTAAAATTATAATAATAGCTAAATAGGTTTACCTTAAGAATTATATTAAATTGTATTTTTAGAATAAAATTAGTAAGACTTTTAGAAAAAGTTTAAAAATTTTAAAATACTACTAAGTTTATACCTATAAACGTAATAAGTATAAGTACTTCTTAAAAATTAAAATTTAACTGATTATTTATAGAGATTAATAACTATAAGATAACTATAAGACCTATATAACTATTCTAATAAGTATATTATTTCAAATTCTTATAATAATTACTAATTACTTTAGATTTAAGCTATTTTAATATAATATAATTAATACTTTTTATATATATAATACTTAATAAGTTTATTTATATAGAAATACCTTTAGGTTATGAAATATAAAGTAGGATTTACTATTTTAATAAAGTATTTTATAGTTTTTAAAGGTTTTTTTTCTCTTCTAGTAATACTACTTAGAAGTAGGTTTTAAGTATTTTAATTTTAAATTTATTATAAGAAAGCTATATTATTAATTTAAGCAGTATATTATCTTCTTCTTATATATTAATAAGCATATACTCTTATTTCTTTTAGAAGATATATTTAAAATACTTATAGTATTAATAGACTTTTAGAAGAAGTATTATTTTAAAAGAAGTAAAGACTTATAGTAGCTTCTTAGTATTAAGATGATTTAAAATTATATAGTATAATAACCATAGTTTTTATAAGTAGTATATATTAAAAAGCTTTTTAAATATTGTATACAATATATATAATATATTAAATAATTCGAAATCCCTCTAAAGACTGAAGAGTTCTTATCATAATATAATTAAAATTCTATATAGAAATTTAATACTACTGATAGAATATTAGTTTCATAAATCATACTATAATTATAATAAGACTAAATATTACTTATATAATAAACTAATTATTATATTTTAATTATACTTTGTTTAGATAACTACTATATAGAAGCTAAATAAATAATATAATATCTTAATAAGATTAAGAATTTCTACCTTACGTTTAATTATAAGATTAGTAATCTATTTAATAACTTCATAATTCCTATAGATACTAATTCTATGGATAATAATAATAATTGAAAGAACTCTTAAGTATATATAATATATTCTTTTAAAAGTTTAATAATATAATAAGCTAATTAATAAAATACTATGATAATTTTAATAATAAAAATAGATTGTTTAATACTATTTCAAGCTACTTAAGAAGTTATTTTTACTAGTTATCTAATTACTATATTCCAAATAAACCTTATGATAAATAAATTTAGTAAATATAGGATATATAAGTTTTATCTAATTATTTAAATTTAATATAATAATTAGTAAATAATATATTTTATAATTACTAAAACTATATAATTATATATAAAGTTATAATATGTAGATATTGATAATTATTAGTTATAATAAGAAGCCTAATAAAAATACTTTAAAATTAAATTTATATTTCAAGAGACTCTATAGCTAATAGCTCTATACAACTTCTCTAGAATTACTGATTTAATACTTTTATTATTTAGATTAATATAATAGATTAATTAAACTATTTAAAGTTATAATGAGAAAAATAGTTTTAAGAAGGGCTTCTAGTAGTTAGAAATAAGAATAGAGGTTTAAGACGTATTTAAAGTACTTTCTAATTAATAAGAAATATTTAAATAGCTTATAAATAGTATTATTCTTCTTACTATAGAAGTAGAAGTTTAATAAAAATAATAAAGTAATAAAAAGAACTTCTTATAAAATATAAATAAAAAGTTTAATTAGTATTATTTAAAAGGCTAGCCTATAGCTAGAGCCTTTACAGCTAGAGGGGTATATTAGGAATAATATATTTAAAAAGTAGAGTGTATACTAAGTAAATCTTAAGAGCTAGTACTATCTCTATAAGTTTTACTTTATTTAAATTATTTAAAATAGAGTTTTATATAGTATACTTAGCTATACTTAGTTATATACAATATATATTAGGATTTGCCTCCTAATTATGTATAATAACAAGTATAGTAAGGGGTTAAAAGTCTAGAGATGGGTTATAGTATATTATATAAAACTTACTAAATGTAGTAAGTTTGAGTATTCTTTATTAAAAGTCTAGAAGGGCAAACTAAATACTTTAAATATTAAATTAGTATTAATTATATTAAAAGTATTAAAAAAGACGTTTTAGTAGCTTTTATATAGTAGAATTGTTTTTAGACTAACTATAAAAGTAAAGAGTTTAGAATTTAATAAATTCCTTATATTAAAATAGTACTAACTATATTATATTTACTACTACAGTTTACTACAATAACAAATCAGCTTCTAATAATTAAAAAAGACTTTATATTAGTAGAAACTATTATATAGGAAAAGTCTAAAAAATCACCATATTTAGATTTAATATTTAAAACCTTATGTAAATCTTTTCAGCTTTTTAATACTATAGATAGTTGCTGATATAAGCTGTTGAAAAGACTGTATCTTGCTATATACTATATAGTTGTCCCTAGACTCTTAAACCCCTACTATAAGTAATATGAACGTCCTCGTAGGTAGGTAGGTGCCGAAGGGCAAAGTAGTACCCGGGTCTCTCTCATAGTTACCTCTTAGACGGGGCCGGCTATAGGCACATTTAGGAAGCAGGAATTCAGGTCAGGTATCTACCTACCTAGGCACATATTAAGCTACAAGTCCCTATCTAGATACCTAGGTAGGTACCACAAAACAGTATACATATTAGTAAGTGAGTAAAATTATTGTTATATATAATTAGAGGGTAAAATCTAGTGTGTATTCTATATAACAAAATATAACTAAATGTACTGCGTAAGGCTTTATTTCGAATAGTTTAAATAGGGCGAAACCTATAGAAATAGTATTAATACTTAAGGTTTATTTAATATACATTCTACGTCTTAAATATATTATTCCTAATATACCCCTTTAGTTTTGAAAGTTCTACTTATAAGCTAATCTTTTTGATAATACTAATTAAACTTTCTATTTATATTTTATAAGAAGTTTTTTTTATTATTTTATTACTTTTATCAAATTTCTACTCTTATAATAAGAAGATTAATACTATTTATAAACTATTTAGATATTTCTTATTAGCTAGAAGGTGCCTTAAGTACTTCTTAAGTCTTTATTATTATTTTTAATTATTAGAAGCTTGTTTTGAAATTCTTCTTCTTATTATAATTTTAAGTAATTTAACTAATTCATTATATTAATCTAAATAATAAAAATATTAAATTAGTAACTTTAGAGAAGCTTTATAAAACTATTAGCTATAAAGTCTCCTAAAGATATATATTTAATCTTAAAATATTTATATTAGACTTTTTATTATAATTAGTAGTTATAAATATCTATATATTATGATTGTCTATATATTTATATTATTCCAATAATTATAAAGTATATTATTTATTAATTATTATATTAAGTTTAGATAGTTAGATAAGATTTATATATTTTATCCTTATTAAATATATTTATTACAAAGTTTACTTAAAGTATAGTAATAAGGTAATTAGTAAAAATAACATTTTAAATAAGTTAAAATAGTACTAAATGTTTTGTTTTAACTATTAAAATAGTAATAGTATTTTAATCCTTAGTTTATTATACTATTAGGCTTCTAAAAAGATATATTATATATACGTAAGAGTTTTTTTAATTATTATTATTACTTATAAAGCTAGTACTTATAGTAATTATAAAGTTATTAAATAGATTGCTAGTTGTATAGTTAAATCTAAAGTAGAGGTTTTTTGTCTTATTAAAGTATTATATTATTTATTTAACTTCTATATAGTAGTTATTAAAAGAATTTTAGATAAAATATGATAGATAGTTTATTATATAGATAACGTCTAGTTTTATTATAATTATAATATAATTAATAAAGTTAATATCTTATTAGTAATATTTAATTTCTATATAAGAGGCTTAATTATATTATAATAAGAGCTTTTTAATTCTTAGAAGGGTTTTAAAGTATTTAATATATTATATATACTTTATAAAATACTTAAAAATCTTTTTGATATATATTATTTATAAAAGCTATAGTTATTATACTACTTAAGTTTAAATATTTTTAATATTAAGAAATTACTATAAATCTTTACTTCTCTTAAATTAATATTTCTTTTAAAAGTCTATTAATAATATAAGTACTTTAAATATATTTTCCAAAAGGAATAAGAATATGTAATTTATCCGCTTGACGTAGTGGTTTAACATCTAGCTGGCTTTTACCGTTTTACGGCAAAAGCAGTAGGTTCGAATCCTGCGGCAGGCAAGTGCGACTAGTAGTTACAGACCTTCCAGTTATATAAACCAAGTATAGCAACTGCTACCAGCTATTAGCTCTTGCCAACAGCTGTTAACAGCTGGCAGCTGTTGACAGCTAGCGACAGGCGTCACCAGCTGGCAGCAGGCGTCACGTGACAACCCATTACAATCCTTTAAAGAAGTAACTACAACGGATAGGCCTATACCTTCCCCATTTATCAGCAATCGTATTAACCAACCGTATTATTACTACCTGAGGTTTTCTCCATTTAAAAACAGTTCCTCAGAACTAGTATTATCTACAGAATATATAAGGCAAGAGCTAACTATAAGGTGCAACTATTTTTAAAGGGACCCCGAGAGGCATATGACTTTAAATAGATCAGAAACCTTCAATACAACCAAGAATATGTAATTTTTAATATGAAAAAAGAAGATAATATACTTCTTAAACTAGTAATATAGCTTTCTTATAATAAATTTAAAGCTAAAGTATTTGAAATTTATTTTTAAGTAGTATGATTAGAAGAGAGGAGATTTTTAAAGGTTGTAAAATATTTTATTAAAGTAGTAAATCTTACTTAATATTTAATAACTTAGAAATGTTTTTATATAAATAATTCTGATAAATATTATATATATAAAAGTATTAATTATATTATATTAAAATAGCTTAAAATTAAAGTAATTAGTAATTATTATAAGGATTTAAAATAATATACCTATTAGAATAATTATATAAATTTTATAGTTATTTTATAATTATTAAGTTCTATAGATAATTAGTTGAGTTTTAACTTTTGAAAATTATTTATACTTATTAAGCTTATAGGTATAAACTTAGTAGTATTTTAAAATCTTTAAGTTTTTTATAAGAATCTTACTAATGTTATTTTAAGAGTATAATTCACTATAACTTCTAAGATAGGTTTACTTAACTATTACTATAGTTCTAATATATAAAAAAATAAGTACTACTAAGTAAGATATAAGTAATAATAATAGTTTTTATTATAAGACTTTTAGAATAAGAGTTTTTATTTTTTATATTTTAAGTATTTTTTAATATCTAATTTACCTTATAGTTAAAGTTTATTATTAGAAGATATAATATTTATATCTTAAAGTCCTTAAGAAGGTTAAACTTCTAAGATTTCTTCTAATTAATTATTTATATAATTTTATAGTTATAAATAGAAGTATTCTAAAGTTTTTTGAAATAACTAAAGAGTATTAGTTATAAAAGTAGTTTTAATTAAAGATCTTCTAGTTATTCTAGTATAGTATTTTATTTATTTCTTATATTTAACGTTTTCTAAAAGTATCTAAATTCTTTACTTCTCTATAATTCTATCTATATAAATAGGATTATAGAAGAATATAGTAAGTAATTCTAGAGGGGTTATTAATATGAATTTTCTGTTTTAAATAGTGTTTTATAAGGTTTAAGGGTAGTTATTATATAGATATAAGATTTTAAATTACTATAACTACTTCTTATTATATTAATTATTTTATTAGGTTTTTTTATTTAGGTTTAAATAAGTAATTAAAAGGTTCAAGTAGTTCTATCATAGTTAATTATTCTTATAATTAGTAAGAGACTTTATTAGAATTAAACTATCTGAAATTATCTCATAGAAAGGCTAAATTTCTATTGAAAAAAAAGTCTTCTTAAAAGAAATATTATAAGTTATTATAATTCTATTTTAAAGTAGGTTTTATATTTAATATTAGTAAGTTAAAGTATAATTAAATAAAAAGCTAATAAAGGTATATTTCCTAAGGTATACTAACTGATTATATTTGAGTTTTATATTTATAGTAAGAATAAAGTATTTATAGCTCTATATATAGAAATAGGCTAGGTTTGGTTTTATAATATTATTTATTTAAGTAGTTTCATGAAGTTTCTAGTATAGTATTTATTAGTTTAAAAGATATATTAATATTTAATTATAGAGCAATATTACTACTTATAGGGTTTTAAATTAGAATTTATAAAGTAGTTTACTCCTATATTCTATAGTTTTTATATATATCTTAATAATCATTCTATTATATTTGATACTTCTATTTTAACCTTAGATTTATAGAATAAAAGGCTTAAGATATATATTTTAAGACGTTAGGTTATATTTTAGACTTTTATATTTAGAAACCTTATTATTATATTTGAAAACCTTAATATTTATATTATATTAGTATTCAAGAAGGGTGATAAAGCTTTTAAATATTTTTATAATAATAATTCTAGTATAGTTAATAAGGTAAAAATCTTAAGAGTAATTAGTAGCTTTATTTATAAATATTAAAATTAAGGTATAGGTATTATAGTTCTAGTAATAAGGATAGAAGTTGAAAGTAATATATTCTTTAGGGGTAATATATAAGATAGCTTTATATTTTATATATTAAATCTTATATTTTACCTTATTAATATTTTATGTTTTATATATCTCTTAAGTAAGTTAGGAATTATTATATTTTGAGTAGCTATTAGTAATATATATATATTTTATATAGCTAAGATGAAATAATCAAAAAGCTTTCTATTAAGATATCTTAACTATTAGTATTAGAGCTATTTATTATTTTTAGAAGTCTTTAAATAATGTCTATAGTATAATATTAATAATAATAATATTTAGGAGAAGATTTATATTATATTAATTATATAGTTAAAGTAGTTGATTTCTTGTGAGGTATATAGTATTTAAAGACTTATTAGTGATATTGAATATCAATAGTTATGATTTTAGAACAATTATTCTATTATAGTTAAAATAGATAGTTTAACCTAATATTTTATTAATAGTCTTATTTTTATAATTATTAAAGAAAGATAAGGTTTATAATTAGAATAGTATAGGAAGTAATATTATATAGGTATAATTTAATTTTTTTATTTTTATTAATTATCGTAAGGATTTTAGTATTTATATAGTTTTAATAGGTATAGGTTTTATATTGTCTGGAATGTAATTTCTTATGGGAGCTTTTTAAAACATTATAAAGTATTTTATGTTTTAAAAAATATAAACTAAAGTATTTAGATTAAGGATAAAAGAATTTTAGAGAGGGTATTATTAAAGTCTTTTTTATAATATGCTTATTATATAGTATTATAGTTATATTAACTAGAGGGCTAACTATATAGTTACTGTTATTTAAAATATTAAATCCTTCTTAAGAAGTTTAGGTCTGAAGTAAATAACTATTTAATTTATTTTTTAATTAAAGTATTTAATACTTAGTTTTTATAAGTTAACTGAGGGTATATATAGTAATAGTATATTAAAAGGTAGTTTAATTTATATTTCAGAAGGTATAGAGACTTATTTAGATTTTGAAAATATCTCTTATTATTTTAAGTATTTAAAGTAGTAATTAGAGTTTCTATTGAGGTATTAAAAGTATTATAATTAATCTTATTATATAAGAGGGTTTTCAAGAGATATTATATTACTTTTATAATAGTTAACATAATTTTATCTAGAAGTATAGAATTTAAATAGCTATAAATTATAAATATATAATTCTATATATAAGACTTAATTAGTAAAAAGGCTAATAAAAGTATAAGGTTGTAAATTTAAGATACTTTAGTAATAGAAAGAGTATAGCTAATTACTTAAGTTTTATATATAGTGTCTTATTATTTCTAAAATTATATTTTAATTATTATTTTTATAGTAAGATATTTAAATTTAGAAGATGAGAATGTCTTATAATATATTGAAGTAGTATTTTAAAAATATAAATTATCTATAATACTCAAGTAGTTATAGAAGTCAGTAGCCTATACTACTATATCTTCTTTTATATTATAGTATTAATATTAGAGTATCTTATTTATATATTTAAAGACTTCAGTTGTTATATAAGATTAATTTAAATACTTATTTTAATATTTCTTAATCCTTAAAGTATGAAGACTATAGAAAACTATATAGGCTATTAGATTGTTCTTAGTAAGATTTATAATATTTCTTATCTTAATTTTTAAAGTAGTATCTATTAAGAGTTATTAATCTTTTTTATACTCTACCCCTATAGGAATAGAATTTATAAGAATATTTTATTTAGATATTTTGAACGTCTATTAATATAAAGGTTTATAGCTAAAAGCTTAGCGAAAGAAAATATAATAATAAAAAAGTAAGTCTCTATGAATTATAAGACTTCAACTTAATAAGCTAATTAGTAGTAGTTATAAGAAAGCTTTTATCCTATAGTAATTTTAAATTACTATATTATATAATATATAATTTAATTTTAACTATCTTACTACTTTATATAAGCTATAAGCTATATATCTTTATACCTATCCCTCTTTTTATAAATTTTAATTTCTAAGGCTTATAAATAAATACTATATAGTTACTTCCAAATAGCTTCACTAGCTAGTTACTAATTGTTTAGTAGTTTAAGTAAAAATTATAATAATAGAATAATAGTTAAAATAATAATTAAAATAATAGTTAAATATATAAAAAAAACTCTTTAGATAAAAATCAAGACATCCGACTTTATCTTATAGCTAATTAGACTATAAGATATCTAATAGTAGATTAGGCTTATTAGGATAAATCTTTAGGTAAAAACTAAAATATCTAATCTTATCTTATTATATTAAAGCTCTTTAAAATTTTCTAATAGTAAGGCGTTAGTATATATACTAATAATACTAGTTATACAAAATATCAACTTTTAACTAACTATATTATAAATTTAACTTCTAATAAGAATCTCCTTAAAGTATTTTAGTATACTTTTAGTAATACCTCTATATAGTATATATACTAATTTCTTTAAATTAATTATAATACTAACCTTTTAGCTAGATTATTTTTTTAATATATTATAATACTATATCTTTAGCTATATTTTTAAAGTAGTATAACTTTCTCTCGTTTAAAGTTTTTTATGAATTACCTCTTAATATCTCTTTAGTATTATAACTTCTTCTAGTAATATTTTTAAAGTAGTAAAATCTTATAGGATAGTCCTTCTAATTATATTTTATATAATATTTATTATAATAGTAATTAGTTATAATATAGTCTAACTTATTATATATTTTATATAAAAACTAGCTCTTAAGATATAACTACTTTAGAATTTCTAGAATATCTTTATAATAGCTAAGTATTAAGCTTTTAGTAGTATTAAAACTAATAGCTTTCTTAATACTAACTACTCTTTTATTAATACGACTAATAGTATCTTTCTAAAGCTATAATATTTCTTATAAATACTTAACTACTAAAGTTATAACTTTAAGTATTTAATTATTAAACTTCTAGTATTATAAGTATTATGATAATCTAACCTCAAGGTAATAGAAGAAGGTCAATATATAAAATCTTAAGACTTCTATAAAGATATCTAAAGCTTTATAAATTACTAACTATTTAGTATTAAAGTTCAATAGGAATTAGCTTTTATTTTAAAATATATAAAATATATTATATAGATATACCTCTTATAGGATAGAATTAGTTAATAATTAGTAAATAAATACTATAAAGTTAGCTTATAAAAAGTCTAATAATAATAGTTATACTACTAAGTCTATAGGCTATATATTAATTTAATTATAACTTATTAAATCTTATATATTATAGAGACTTCTTAATATAGAAAGTAACTATTTTTAATTACTATTAGCCAATCTTTAATTTTATATAGAATAATACTTTTATAAAAGAAGCTATAAAAATAATTAGGAAGCTTTAAGTAGTCTTTATAATTCGAAGTTACTTTAAGGATTAATAGTATAGGGGTTACTATAAATTTACTACTAAATAGGTAAATTAATATTATCTCTATAAGGGAAGACTATTATTTAAAAAAATATATATTGGTTACACTATACTATAAGGTATAAGGTAACTGTATGTGTTGCTATATACGTAGTAGTATACCCTCTACGCCTTACTAATAATAAGTACTAAGCACCTAGCGCTAGCTATAGCTATACGTATAGTAATTAGTAAGTAATTATTATACTATAGATCTAAAGCCTTACGTAGTACTACACGCTACGTAATATAATAAGAATAATAATAAATAACTAGAATACTAATTTATACCTATATAGTAAGATTATATATAGTATATATTACCCTCTAGATTAATTGATACTGATTGATAGTTAACTTATTTATTATTATTATATTATAGATTAGTAAGGCTAATTATAGTAGAAGAAGTAATTATAAAAAATTAGACCTAAAGTCTATATAAAATAAAAGATTATAAAACTAACTACTTAAATACTTCAAATTCTCCCTATTTTAATACTTTAGCTAGGATATTCTAAAAAATATATTAATATTTTAGAAGATTTTTATAAGATTTAAATAGAGATATTATATTAAGAATCTTTATTCTAATTAGATTAAAGTAAACTCTTAGTAGTATTTTTAAAGAGTTTTCTAAATTTATACTGTAGATTACTACTTATTAGAATATATTTAGTAAATATAATAAACTTTTTTAAACCTTATTAGAATTCTATAGTATTAGAGATTTATAATATTTCTAGTTTTAACCTTTTAAAATTTATATAGTTTCTTAAAATATACTTTTTACCTTTTTTTATATAGATAACTAAATCTAATAATCCTTTTATACTATCCTAATTTTTATAATAATATTTAAATTGCTAGCTTTTAAAGAAATACTTATTCTAGGTATTTTTTTAATAATTATAGTTATATTAAGTAGTATTCCTATACTTATAAAGCTCTACTAATACCTAGATCTAATACTATTTAGATAGATTTAAAATATTAATTATAAGAGTTTTATAGATAAAAATACTCTTATTATTTCGATATATTTAGTATACTAAATTATATTTTATAACTATTTAAAATTATATAACTATAAGTTTTTTTAGATATTTAAAGATAACTTTAAAAACTAGTTTATTTTAATATAGTAATTTATAAATATTTA
>QAPG01000323.1:0-26615 GCA_004366825.1 Colletotrichum spinosum
ATACTAAAAGTACTAAAAATAAAAGCTCGCTTTTATTAATATATATATAATACCTAAAGTATTTAAGAAGGTATATATCAAACAATATATATATAAGGCATACCTCACTTCAATATGCTAACTTGAAGTACTATTTAACCTTTCCTATATAATATAAGAATAATAACCCTTAGGTAATACTACTACTATACTTAATAAATACTTTAAGTAACAAATTAAATACCTTAACTATAACCTTAACTTTATACTACTTAACCTCTCTAAAATATACTTCTATACTTTTATCGATAGGTTATTTACTAATAATACTAACCTTTTATTTTAATTAGGATTTATAATAATCCTAAGTTAAGAATCTACTATTAATAATAGCTAATTTAACTTCTATAGTAACTTTATATATTATTCCTCTATAAAAAATAAAAGAGTAATTAGGAGTATACTTACTTTAGAGATTTATATTATAGTAGTTAGTATAGACTTTATATATATTATTATTATATTACTTAAGAAGATCTTCTAATACTAAAAGCTCTTTAAGATTTTAATTATAATATCTATTAATTTATACTTATTTTATAAATACCTCGTAAAACTTAGTACTACTAAGGAAAAATGCTTTATAATTAATATTATAGTATTAAAGTAGTTATATAAGTACTATAAGTTTTACGAAATATAATAGATTAATAGAGATAATAATATTATTAATATTTTTACAAAAGATATATTAAACTATACTTCTAAGTGATTTATTAATTTAAATTATATAATTATCTAAATAGAAAGATACGTAATTTAAATAGAGGAGATAAATAGGTATTTAGGTATTATTAAGGTAAAAAATATAGAGTGCTAAAAGTATTATTTTTCGTGTAAATAGATAGGTATTAGGATATATAGTAAAAAGAAAAAGTTACTAGTATCAATTATATTATACTATAAGGTATATAGTAACTATACGTATTACTATATATATAGTAATATGCTTTCTATACTTGACTAGCAATAGGTATTAGGTACCTAGTGCTAGCTATAGCTATATATATAGTAATTAGTAAGTAATTACTATACTATAGATCTAGAGCTTTATATAGTACTATATGCTATATAATATAATAATAATAATAATGAATAACTAGAATACTAGTTTGTACCTATATAGTAAGATTACATATGGTATATGTTACCCTCCGGATTAACTAACATATATAGTATAACTACTACTTAAATTAATTCTACTTAGAATTTGAATAGTAGTCTTATTACTTCTCGTATTTTTATTCTTTAGATAATTAGGTTTCTTCTAATATACTTACTTATTCTAATTAGTTTTTAAATATAAGAGGGAGATAATTTAGGATTGATTTCTTATTCTTTTTATTTATGGTTAGTAATTAGTTCCTCTATTAATTATTATTCTAGCTTTTTTAATATCTGATTAAATCTTATATATTAAATAACTTTTCTATTATTTTACCTTACTTTTAAATATGTTTAATATTCAAAAGGCTAAATTATAAGTTTTATTGAATAATATAAATATAACGAAAAAGCTTAAAACTTCGTCTTTAATAACAAATACTTAAGAGTTACTTATATAAATCTTAGGAAAGTCAAGTAGATCTTAAGTAATATAGTAAAATAGGCGAATTAAATATAATTCTAAAATTTGTCTAGAGATAACTTATAAAGAGTGAGCTTTTATATGATAAGAATAATCTAATTATTTTAATCTTATAATTTTTACTTCCTAAATATTAAAGATTAAATATTTAAAAGTATTCTAATTACAATATCTTATTTAAAAGTATTATATATAGGTATTATTAGATATACGTTTAAAAAAGCTATTTTAGGTAGAGTTGAGAGATTAATATACTTGGAGACTTTATAATAATACCTAAACTATATAAATAGACTATAAGATAGTTTGAAATTAGTTTATACTCAAGGAATATAAGGTTATACTTTCTAAGTAGCTATCCTATACTAATAGATTGATTAATTAAGCTAAATCTAAGAATATAATTAAAATTTATATATTAGACTTTAGTCTTATTGAGAAGTAAAGACTTTAAGATAATATTCATAGAGAAGTCTTTAATATAAATTATATTATCTAATATTAAGTCTAATATATTCCTCTTATTTAGACTATTAAAGATATTCCTAATTATCTACTTACTTCGTCTGATTATAGAGAAGTTAGCTGAGTTATATTAAATAGTATCTATCTCTTTACTTAACTTAAAGAACTCTCTTTTAAAGAAGTCTATTAAATTAGTAATACAAATTACTCTATAAGTATTAAATATTATACTTACTAAAAATAAGTAAGACTTTTGAATAATTAAGAAAGTCTTTAAGGGGATTTTAATTAACTTCTTATGTATTAAGGAGTTAATATTTATATATATTAAATTAGAAAGGTAATAGTTATAACTATTAGACTTACTACTTAGAAAAGTCATTTTAGCTTTTTAGATATCTAAAGGCGCCTCTTTAGCTTTATTAATATATTCTTTAGAATTTAACTATTCCTTTATTACTAACCTTTAGTAGGAAATATAAAGCTCCAAGTTATTTACACTATCTATAATACTATTTTAAGTAGTAACTATTATTTCAATATATAGAGGTTTTATATATAAGTTTATAATAGTATATTTAATATGTCTATAGGTTTCTAGAAAATATAAATAACTTCTAGAATTATATAAGTATCTTAATTTTAACGAAGATACTTTATTTAACTTTCTTATAAAAGTAGTTAATATAGATAGTATTTTACTATAGCCTTTTATTAAGACTTTATTAATTTAAGATAGAACAAAAAAGACTTCTCTATATTCAACTAAACTACTAATATTTAAATTCAGAATTTCTGTCTTAATAAGATTCAAATATTAAGCTGTAGCCTAACTTAGCAAAATATATTAACTAAATACTTGAAATTACTTTTAAATAGTAAGAACTCTCTAGATTTCAGGAATCTAATATATAACTACTTAAAGATAGACAATATACTACTTATTATATTATATTAAACTAGAAATATTTAAATTAGCGTTCTTGAAAATCTTATATTCTACTCTAACTTATTACTATATAATTGAATTATTCTAAATATACTACTATTTTAAAACTCTTAGAAGAACTTAAAAAGAGATATTATTATTATTAAAAAGTTCTTTTTAAATACGTATTAGTAGTTTATTAGCAATAATTATATTAAAACTATATGTAAAATATATTATAATATTTCTTTATCTCTTTATAGTAAAGTCTTAGACTACCTAAAACATAAGATCTACTATATAATAACTAAAAATAGTTTTATTTAAAAGGGTAAAAAGCTTAATATCTTCAGGTATGTATTAAGAAGTAATTCTTAAATACGCTATGTATTAAAATTTAGTAAATTAATTAGTTTTAAGATGTTGAGATCTAGTTTAATATCTGGATTAAAATACTTCTAAATATTTTAACTAGTTATATAGAGTTATAATATAATATACTAATAGTTAAAGTCAGAACTATTAAATAGCTTTACTATTATATTAAAACTACTAGTAATTAAGTATACTATTTTCAAGTAGTTTATTAAAGAATTAATATAATAGATTAAAGAAGATTCCTTTATATTGATTATTCAAAAATAGTTCAGAAGGTAATTAAACATTCCTAGGCTTATAACTATACTAAATCAATAATATAACATATAGTCTAAGTATAGGTTATTAAAAAGTATAATCTATTCAAACTAGAATAAAGCGCTCAAATATATATTAATAAAGCAGTTAAGCTTTATATAATCTAGTATAGCCGCCTAGTAGACTTTGTACTATACTTATTCTTACGAAATCTTAACTAATATAGTCTAAATATTAAAGACTTTATCTTTATCTTATATTATTCTTATTAATATTATTAGTAAAGCTTCTTTGAATCTCGATTTTATAAATAGAAAAAGTATCTTTTTATTTGTATTATAAGATAGATTTAAAGTATTATCTTTAAAGTATTTAAAGCTTTTATATTTATATAACTTAAATAATTATATAAAAGCTTACTATTTTATAATATAATAATAGGAAGAATAATATCTTTTTTTAAAGAAAGAATATTAAATTTGTATAAACTGTTCTTCTTAAATCTTATTATTAAAGTAGAATTTCTCTTTATATTATATAGTATTTAGTTACTTTTACTCTATACTTAGAATAGTATCTAAGCTCTTTACCTTATATATAGATTTAACTATAAAATCTACCTAATAATAATATTTATACTAATACTAACTTATAACTAGTTAAAATAGAAATGAGATTACTTATTATTATAAATAATTCTACCCCTAGTTTTAATATTAAACCTTATAGTAATAGAAGACCTTATAATAATAATCTATATAAAGAAGACTTTATTAAAACTAGAGCTTAATATATATAGCTAAAAGTAGCTACTAAGATTATAAACTTAAAAACTTTTATAAACCTCTTAAAGATAGAATAAAATAGAATACTTATAAAAGCTAGGTATTCTATAATCTATTACTCTTCTGTATCCTATCTTTAGTATAGCCTGGCGGCTAGGATAGTAGCATACTATATCTTTACAATAGAACCGAAATCTCCTCGAAATCTATACAGCTACCCGCAAAAAGAATACTACGAATCGTTCGTAGCTATAAAAGCGT
The DNA here is from genome assembly GCA_004366825.1 of Colletotrichum spinosum. NCBI lineage: Eukaryota > Fungi > Ascomycota > Sordariomycetes > Glomerellales > Glomerellaceae > Colletotrichum > Colletotrichum spinosum. The sequence goes on from QAPG01000323.1 coordinate 4,703, forward strand.
AAGGGCATGAGGGTATAAACACGTGAGGTTGTCGCAGAAGGAGTCATTAGTTATTTATTATTAAAAAGGTTAATATAAAGTAAGTATACTAGCTATAGCTATAAGGGATTTAGCTTTAAATTAACTAAAGACTAGTTATAGTAGTTAGTAAGGAGGTAGGAAGGCTAAAGTTATACTTTAAGGGGTAATATATCTACTAATAGTTATAATAGAAAGCGAGCTATCGACCCCTCTTATTTATTATATAATATAGGATTCTATTAGATAATTGATATAATTCTAATAGTATTAAGCTTATTTTGAGCTAATAAATTAACTTTCAATTCTAGAATATATCGAATTTCCTTTAATATAAAAGTTTACTTTTTTAGAAATACTTTAAAATGCCTTATTATTCTAATTATAAAGCATATAGTATTCCCCCATTTAATCTATTTTAAAGTTAGTTTCACATTAAATAAATTAGACTTGTTTTTAAGTATATAAATAGAAGTAGTTTTATTTAAGGAAAAATAAATATTTGTATAATTCTCTTTCTCAATTAAGTCCTTAGAATTTCTAGTAATCTATTAATTTATTAAAGAACCTAGAGTCCTATTACGATCATTATTTATTTTCATATAAGGCATTTAGATCAGTCTTCTAATCCTAAAAATATTATTTTCTTTAGAAAACATATTTAGATCTATATCTTTAAAAATCAATCCCTTAGATTTAAGACTTTTTGTAACTTCTAATAATTACTTTTTATCTTATGATTTTCTTTACCTTTAGTTGAAGCAATATTGAAAGATTTCAAATCCTTCTTTGTAAATTATTTCGTTTTGTTACTATTGATTTTTAGGAAATTTCTTTACTAATTTGAAGCTTTCCTTAAATAAAAACAAGTAGAACTCTCTTTAGTATAATTATTCTTCTTATAATCTTTATAAAAGATTACCTTCTGTTTTTATATAGTTCTTTCATGGTTATAAAAATCTTCTTTTTCTCAATATCTTTAGTATAATATATTAAACTATTATTTCTTCCTCTGGATGTATCTAATAAATTAAAGACTAAAACATCTAAAGTATAAACCTCTTTATTAAACTTAAAACTTTAAACTATAGAAATACAAGAACTTTAGTAATGAGAATGAGAACTATTCAAAATATATATTATAACTATTTATTTAAATAATAAGAGGGGCCGATAGCTCGCTCTCTACTAGACTATTAGTAGATATATTACCCTCTAAAATACAACTTCAGCCCGCCTACTCTCCTACTAACTACTATAGCTAGCCTTTAGTTAATTTAAAGCTAAATCCCTTATAGCTATAGTAATTAGTATCCTTATTTTATATTAACTTTCTTAATAATAATTAACTAATAACTCTTTTTATAATACTTTCACGTTTTTATACCTTTATAGCTATATATAATTTAAGTATCTCGAGATATTTAATTATTACTCACTATAAGTATTCTATTTAAATATTTATTTATAAGAATAAGTATAGCACCAAGGCTGCTATATAGCTATACCGACTTATATAAAGCCTAACTGCTCTGTTTATATATATTTAAATACTTTACTCTAGTTTGAATAGATTATATCTTTTAACAATTTATATTTAGACTATAAGATATCTTATTTATTTATTGTAATTATAAACCTAGTAATATTTAATTCATCTCTAAACTACTCTTCATTAATTAATATAAAGAAAGTCCTTTTCAATTGATCTTATTAGTTCTTCAATAAACTTTTAAAAGTAATATACTTAACTATTAGTAGTTTTAATATAATAGTAAAGCTATCTAATAGTTCTAATTTTAACTATTAGTATATTATATTATAATTCTATATAACTAGTTGAAACATTTAGAAGTATTTTAATCTAAAGATTGAATTAAACTTTATTTAGTTACTTTTACTGTATACCTAGAATAATATCTAAGCTCTTTATTTTATATGTAGACTTATCTATAAACTTTACCTAATAATAGTATTCATACTAATACTAGCTTATAACTAGTTAAAATAATAATATAATTACTTATTATTATAGATAATTATACCTCTAATTCTAATATTTAACTTTATAAGAAAAGAAACCTTTATAGTAATAATTCATATAGGGAGAGCTTTATTAAAACTAAAGCTTAATATATATAGCTAAAAGTAACTATGAAAATTATAAAGTTAAAAACCTTTTTAAACCTCTTAAAAGTAGGATAAAGTAGAACACCTATAAGAATTAGGTGTTCTATAATCTATTATTCTTCTATATCTTTTATAATAGATTTAAAATCCCCTCGAAATCTATATAGCTACTTATAGGAAGAGAAATATGAAATAAGTATAATAATATTTACCTCTAACCCCTATAATTAAAACTATTAGTTTATTAGATTATAGCTTAATAAAATTATCCTAAAAGCTATAATTAATAAGTAGCTTATAGATATTTAAAAAGTAATTATCTAGTTATCTTATAAGCTATTATATTAAGCTAAAACTTTAAAGACTAAATATAAATCAGATAATACCTTTCTATTAATATATTACTATAATACTAATTACTAAATACTTCAGAGTATTATAGCAATATAATTATAAGGGTTTTAAAAGTTATAAAGCTATATTTAGAATATCTATATCTATATAGTATTATTTACATATCGGCTATATTTAATATATTAAGATTGTTTGCTAATAAAAATAAGCTAAATCCTACTACGCTTCTATCAAAATTATAAATTCATTTATATTAATAGTAGAGAGCTTTTATATTAGTAGTATAACGTCTCGTCTTAAAAATAGGTAAAAATTAGTATAAATATTAAAGTTATAGATATTAAGGTTGTGATGAATATTTGAATAAAGTGCCTATAGTTAGTAGTAATTAAATATTTCAAGATATTCGAATTATATATAGCTATAAAGGTATAAGGGTGAGAAGGCATAAGGACATAAGGTTATTATAAAAAGAGTTATTAGTTATTTATTATCGAAAGGGTTAATATAGGATAGGTATACTAGTAACTATAATTATAAACAATTCAGACCCAAATTAACTAAAACTAGCTATACTAATTAGCAGGGGGGTAAGAAGGCTAAAGTCATACTTCAGGGGGCAATATGTCTACTAATAGTTGTAGTAGAAAGCAAGCCATCGGCCCCTCCTATTAAATTAAATTTTAATATTTTAAAACTTATTAATTTACTTATTTTTAATAAATAGTTTATCTAAGAAAATACTACTTAATAAATAACTATAACTATTAAACTCTTTATTCTTAATACTAAGGGTATTTTTAATTACTATATAGTAGATCTTAAGTTTTAAATAGTTTAGAAATATAACTATAAAGAGATAAAGAAATATTACAATATAATTTAGATATAAATTAATACTACTATTAATAATAACTTTCTAATATATATTTAAATAGAATTCCTTAATAACAATAATATCTCTTTTTAAGCTTTTCTAAGAATTCTAAAATATCAATATATTTAGAATAATTTAGCTATATAGTAATGAGTTAGAATAGAATATAAGAGAATCTGTAAGAAAACTAATTTAAATATCTCCAGTTCAAAATAATATAATAAATAATATACTATCTATTTTTAAACTATTACTTACTAGATCTCTAAAATCTAAGAAATACTTATAATTAAAGAATAACTTTAAATACTTAGTTAGTACTTTTTAACTAATTAAGTTATAACTTAATATTAGAATATTATTAAAAGGAAAATTCTAAATTTAGAAATTAATATTCTAACTAAATATAGAGAAATCTTCTCTACTTTATTCTATATTAAAAAAACCTTGATAAAAAGCTATAGTAAAATACTATCTATATTAATTACTCTTATCAGAAGGTTAAATAGTATATTTTAGTTTAAAATAGAATACTTATATAATTTTAAAAGTTATCTATACTTTCTAGAGGATTATAAATATATTAAGTATATTATAATAGGATTATATACTAGATTTCCTAATATTTAAATAATAATTACTATTTAAAATAGTATTATAAATAAAATAAACAACTTAGAACTATATACCTTTCCCTAACAACTAGCTAAAAAAGAATAATTAAATTCTAAAAGATATATTAATAAAGCTAAAGAAGTATTTTTAGATATTTTGAAAATTAAAATAACTCCTTTAAGTAGTAAATCTAATAGTAGTAGTAATTATTCTTCTAATTTAATTCATATTAATATTAACCCCTTTCTTTTTAAAAGGTTAATTATAATTCCTCCTAAGATTCTTTTAATTATTTAAAAACCTTCCTTATTTTTAATAAGTGTAATATTTAATAGCTATAAAATAATATATATTACTAATTTAATAGATTTCTTTAAGAAGGGATTTTTTAAGTTAAGTAAAAGAATAAATACTATTTAATATAGTTTACCTAACTTCTCTATAATTAGAAAAGATAAATAGGTAATTAGGAATATTTTTAATAATCTAAAAAAGAAGAATATACTAGATTTAATATTAAATAATATTACTTATATTAAAAACTTCTATACTAATATTATTTCAGAAATTCTACTTCTTAATAAAACTACAATTTAATATATAGGTTTTAATTATACTTTTAGATTCAACCTAATTAATTAATCTACTATTATAAAATAGGTATTTAGAAAGTATAATCTTATATTCCTTAAATATTAACTAATTTCGAATTATCTTATAATCTATTTAAATAATTTAAGTATTATTTTAAAATATCTAAATATACTATTTCCTCAACTTTACTTTAAGATAGCTTTACTAAATATAAAGTTTAATAATACCTATATATAGTATTTTTAAACAAAATACTTTAGAAAGAATATTCTTAAGTATTTAGTTTTAAATACTTAGGAGGTAAAGATTATAAGATTAAAATAATTAGATTATTCTTACTATATAAAAACCTATTCTTAATATATAATTTCTAGATAAACTTTAGAATTATAATTAGTTTACTTATTCTACTATACTATTTAAGATCTATTTAATTTTCCTAAAACTTATATAAATAACTCCTAAGTACTTATTATTAAAAATAGATTTTCAAACCTATTCTTTATATTCATACTACTTAATAAAACCTATAATTTAGTCTCTTAAGTAATAATAATATTTGAAAGATAAGTTAAGAAGTAAAAAAACTTTTTAATTTACTAAAATTCAATAAAATATTAAATAAGTAGTTATAGTAATTAATAGAGAAACTAATTATTAAAGATAAGTAATAAAATAAAAGATTAATTTTGAATTATTTCTTTTCTAAATTAGAAAACTAGTTAGAATAAATAAGTATATTAAAAAAACTAATTACTTAAAAAATACAAATATAAAAAACTATTAGACTACTATTTGAACTATAGGTAGAATTAATTCAAGCAGTAGCTATACTATATAATATATCTCTAAATATTCAAAATACCTAGAGATTACTATATAAAATTAAAGAGGTTTAGTATAAATAGTATTTTTATTAGTAGGTACTAGAATATACTCTAAGCTCTTATTAAGATTTATAAATTTACTAAAAATAGATTTATACCTATAGATATTAAATATACTTACTCAAGAAATATTATAAATAGATATTTTAAAAGAATTATTTAAAATTAAACTAGAAACATATATTAAATACTTAATAGGTTATATCTTTAATATTTATAGTTTCTATAAGATTTAAATCCCTATCTTTTAAAAAACTATTATTATTTAAAATATTAAATTTAATAAAATAAAAGTTTACTTAAAATAAAACTTATATATAATACTTATAAAGAAAGTTATAAAACTACTAGTTAAATTAATTACTAAAAAGTATAAAAACCTTATTCTTAAAATATTTAGAAATTTTAAGATAGTAAGAATATTTAATAGAAAGTTTTTTTTCTACTAGCTATTCTATTACTACTAAAAGTAACTTAAGATATTAAATTAAATTTAGAATTAGCTTTAAAAACTAATAAAAGAGGTTTAATTATATTTAAACTAATATTTAAACTAATAGGATTAATCTAAACTTCTAATTAAGTTTAATTAGATAAAGTAACCTTAAGTAAAAATCGGAATTTAGAAAGTATATTAATAACTAGAAAACTAAATAGTATACTTAAAGTAAAAAATCTAACTAGTTAAAAGGGGATACCTATTTTATTTAAATAAAAAAGTAATTATTTTAAAACTCCTATTTAGCTAACTTAAAGAAAGTTAAAATATAATTCTAAGTTTTAACTAATTAAATTAAATTTAACTACTTAGGAATCTAATTAATAATATAAAAATAAATAATAATAACAATTTAAACTAAAGATTAATATTAATAATTATATAATACTTTTAAAACAATATAATAATAATATATGATATTTTATAAAATATAAATAAGATAGTTTTACTAGTACTTATTCATCTAATTAGTAATAAGAGCTAGATAAAAATAGTTTTAACTTCTTAATTATATACTTTATTATTTAAATCATAGTATTAAAAAAGAAAGATCTTTCTACTAAGATTCGAATATATTTTAATTAACTAGTTATACTTCTAAAGATTTAAAAAAATATTACTTATTCTTTAGANAAAATAGTTTTAACTTCTTAATTATATACTTTATTATTTAAATCATAGTATTAAAAAAGAAAGATCTTTCTACTAAAATTCAAATATATTTTAATTAACTAATTATACTTCTAAAGATTTAGAAAGATATTACTAACTTTTTAAAGCTATTATAAAAGTTTTATATTAAAATAATAAGAACTAAGATTATAAAGCTAAAGGAGAAAAATACCTAATAAGAAATACATTTTTAAGATATTAAGATAAAACTCTTTCTTCTTAAGTAGGTTTTTATTTATAAAATAGATATAAATAGTTTTTTAAAATAATATAAAATATAAATTTATATATATAGAAATATATAGCTACTCGATCTATTATAAACTATATATATAGCAATACTAACTATTTAAACTTATTAAATAACTATAGTAATTATAATATAATTTAACTTTTAAATCCTATAGTTCGATATTATTGATATATTTCTAAATACTATAAAGAGTTTAAATAGACTTCTAATAATAATTAAACTACTAAATAAATTTAAAGTTACAAAATATTATATAGAACTTAAACGAACTTTTTATAAATTACGAAATATATTCCTATTTTAATATAAAACTTTTTACATTATATTGAGATTATTAAACCTCTAGCTATACCTAAAAAAGCCTTATTTATTTACAAATAAGAATTTAAATATATATATCTTATTCTATATAGATAATATTCTTCTCTTATATTATAAAATAACTAAATAAAATACTTTTAGAATTATTAAAAGTATAAAATATATTTACAAACTTAAAAAACAAAGCCTTATTGAGTATTTCCTTAGAATTTAAATAGTAAGAAATCAGAAATATTAAAAGATTTACTTAATTCATAATATATATATTACTAAAATTATCGAATACTTCAATCTTAAATATAAATTAATTCTAATAATACTACTTCTAGTAGTATTCTTTACTATGAATTCTAATTAAACTATACTAAAAGAGATTTATACTTACTAGATAAAAATCAGTTTAATTCTTTATATTTTAACTATAATATAATTAAATATCTTATTTATATATTCTTAATATTTAAAATACTTTATAAATCCTTTTTAAATATACTAAGATATAATTAATTATATAATTTAATATTTCTATAAGATAGGATTCCTAGTATTATAATTTAGAAACTCAAGAAGTATTAATAAGATATTTTAAATACTCCTAATTACTAGAAATACCTCTTTTCTAAACTATAAAAAAACTTAAAAGTTAAGTTATAACTATATTATCTTTTTATTTAGAAAACCGATCTAATAGAAAACTATTTAAAAAAATATTATTATAATATTAATAACTAAAATAGAACTTTTTAACTTTAAATATACCTCAAAAGAAGCTATAGTACTAAAGAGATTATTTTAAAATATTAAGTTTAAGTTTAGAAATATTTAGAACATCTATTATAATAACTATTAAACTATTAAACTAGTAATTTTAAATAGTAAGTATCTATCTATTAGATTATAATATATAGATATTTAATAAATATAGTTATATTAAGAATATTTAAATAGTAGCTTTAAAGTTATCTATGTATTTATAGATCTAATATCAGTAGATAAATTTATAAAGAATTTAACCTAAGTAAAAATAGATATTTAATAAATATAGTTATATTAAGAATATTTAAATAGTAGCTTTAAAGTTATCTATGTATTTATAGATCTAATATCAGTAGATAAATTTATAAAGAATTTAACCTAAGTAAAGTTTAAATAATTTAGAATACTTCTTAACTTTATAGATCTATAAGTAATACTATTAAGATTAGTCAAAATAGATTAATAAGTTTTTTAGAATTATTCCTAACTACTTAAATAATATATATAAGTAATTTAGATTCCTAAAATTCAATTATTTAATAAAGAATCTTAATTATATTTATATAAAAAGTTAAAAAGTAGTAACACTCCTTAAGTTATTCATAAGGAATAAAGCTCTCTATTTAAACTTATATTTAATTTAAAATAAACTAGTCAAACTTAGAACCCTAAGTAAATAAACGAAAAGTAGTAATTAATATATAAAATTCAATTTAAAGAAGTATAGAAAATTAAGTATATTTCTTAAAAGAAAGAGCTAATATTAAAAATTATTTAAAAGATAGGAGGAACTTACTATATCTAATTATTAGAATACTAAAACTACTAGGAACTATCTAAAGAGTAAAGTTTTAATTAATAGGAGATTTAGTTAAAGTAATTAAAATACTAAGAAGTTAAATAAGTAACCTAATAATAAGAAACTAGATAGGTAGTAATACTTAAGATAGTTAAATAATAATAAGTTATATAATAACTAGAGTTCTAGTAGTAGAGTTAGAAATACTTCTATTTTTAAAAAAAGCTATTTTAAATTCTTTTTATTATTAAGAATAAAGTATAATTTAAAATAACTTCTTTATATTACTAACTTCTTTATTCCTTAACTATAAATAAATCAGATTTAGAACTAAAATTTTAATTTCAAGCTGAATTACTTATTATATTATTATCTAAGATCTAAATAGTATTAAATCACTTCTTAAATACCTTATAGGTTTTATTAGAAACAAAAATATAATATCTTCTTAATTGAAATTTATACTAATAATAATAAATAGAAAGTAAATCTTTACTTCTAATACTAATAGTATAAAAATAGTTTCTATAGGAGAGAATAAAACTTAAGTAGTAAATAGTATAAAGAATAATTCAAACTAGCTAAATATTACTAATTTGTTTTATCTAAAAGAAACAATCTTTATACTTCTTAGTAGTTTTATTTAAATTACTTTCTTTAGATAGAATAGATTTTATAAGAGATTTCTTTATAGTAAACTTCTCATTTAGTTTAATTAGTTAATATTTAGTATTTGTAAGTTAGTATTTAAAGTTATTTATCTTAAATAAAATCTCTTAATCTCTAATTTAAATAAACTTCTATATAAACTTTAAAACTATTTTAATATACTTCTTAAAAGGTTTAAATAGTTCATTAATATTATCCTTATCATCCTCTTCTTTATTTATAATAAATTCAAGCTCTTCTTCTTAATCTTTAACTATAAAGTTGCTAGTTAAATTATCTTTTTTACTTTTAGAAGGTAATTTAAAAGTAAGAATCTTTTTAAGATAATTATAAGGATATTTCAAGCTACTAAAAGTAGTAGACTTCTTTAAAATAAAAGCTAACTTCTTAATAAAACTACTTAATTTTAGTATATCAAAAGCTTTAAGTAGTAGAAATAGTAATAAGTATTTTTAAAAATTAGAAAATCTAGTAAAATAGAAATAAATAAAAGCTTTGAGATATAATATTTTAATTTTATACTAATACTTACTATTCAAACTAAAAAGAAATAGATAAAAACTATTAATTTTAGTAGCTTATATTTAAATCTTAATAATAGCTTAGTTATAAATAAAGTTACTAAAGTTAATAAGAGTATTAATAATAAGGAGAATAAAAGGAAAACAGTAACTATTAATAAGATTATATAAAATAAAGAAAATACAAAAATATTAAATGAAATAGGCTTCCTGAAAGGACTAAAAAAGGGTATTTTAAATCTAAAAGTTCTTATTATTAATACTTAAATAAAGACGAAAGATAGCTAATATAATTTTAAAATCCAATTTTCTACTACTTTTTAAGTCGGAATTAGAAAGTAACTTCTTGAGTTTATTAATAAACTAAGTGAAAACTAGAATAAGTTTATTTAATAAAGAGGTTAGATTAAGATGTAATAATAGATTAACTATAATATTATATAATATTTTAGCTTTAGTAGTTTTTTTTTAATTTTAGTAGGTGTATTCTATAGTTAAAATATTAGTAATAACTAATATATGTTATTTTATTTAAAATTTAATGTATAGAATCTATATCAATAAATATACTACTTATAAATATAAGAAGGCAACTATTAAAAATATTAATATTAATAAAAAGAAAGAAAAATAGTAATAAAAAACAATAAGGGGATTATTTTAGTATATTGAAATAAAATATAATTATTAATTTTAGAAAGGACTAGCTAAATATTCGTACTAATACCTATAAAAATAATTAAATATATAATAAAGTATAATAGGTTTTCTATAATAAGTAATTTCTTTTATTTAAGTACTTAAAGGATTATTTTGAATACTATGTACCCTATTTTATTTATAATAATATATTATTTAGGATTTAAGGATATCTCTAGTAGTTTTACTACTAAGGGGGTATATAAGAATAAGTAAAATACTAAGGCTACTATATAGTTATACTAGCTTATATAAGGCCTAACCGTTCTATTTATACATATTTAAGCGCTTTACTCTAGCTTGAATAGATTATACCTTTCAAAAACCTATATTCAGACTGTATACTATATTATTTATTTATTATAAATTATATATACTACTATATATATAATAGTATACTTTCTATACGTTAGTAGTAATAAGTATTAAGTACTTAGTGCTAGCTATAGCTCGATATATAGTAATTATAGTAATTAGTAAGTAATTACTCTATTAGAGATCTAAAGCTTTATACAGTACTATATACTATATAATATAGGAATAATAACAACAATTAACTAGAATACTACTTTATATTTATATAGTAAGATTATATATAATATGCGTTACTTTTTAAACAAACTAATACTAAATATATTGATACTTATTATTATTATATTAGAAATCCTATTTAAGATAATCAGATTAATCTTCAGTATATTAATATAAGTAATAATATTACTAATTTTCTAACGAAGTCCTTAGGCCGAGTTAAATATAATAATATTATTAAGAAGGCTTTATAGAATAATTTCAATATTTAGTCTTTTTATAAAAGAATCAGTCTTAATAATTTAGTTTTCGAAGATTAATCTTTTCTTTTAACTCTTTATTCGTTTTAAGCTTTTCTGATATTTTCTAATTTCTTTTACTTTATTTTGAAGTCTTTTCTTTTGAGCTTTTTCTAGGTTTCAGGTCTTTTTAGATTTTAATCTTTTAAAGTTTGTTCTCTATTTTCCCTATATAATCTTTAGAATTTGTATTACTTTTTAAACTATTAAAGATTTATTTAACTTATATACTTTAAGGGGGGATATCAGAGTTCTAGCTATTTAGTTATTACTTATATGTACCCTAATACCCTATTTTGAATACTTAAAAGCTTAAGTATCCTCTATTACTCCTATAACCTTATATTTTCTATTTATCATAAAATTTGATTATGAGAGTTAATGTTATACTATCTTAATTATTTATAATTTAAATTAATTAAATTATAATATTAGAATACTTAGTAAATAGACTACTTAGTAGCCTAAGTGTAATGAAACTAAAAGATCCATATAATATGAGGTTAATGTTTCTGAAAATAAATTCTATTTAGATATTAATATTGCGAAGTTCCCTACTTGTTATGGAATCCGAACTTCTTATTATTATTACTACTTATATTAATATCAATACTATTTTTAGATATTATTCTAAATAACCTATTCTTTAATAATTGAGAGTTATGAATTCCCTTTTATCTTTTACTAGCTACCCAATACTCATTTAACAATACTATTACTAATAATAATAGTAATAATAATAAGAATACAGACTACTCCTAGCTATTATTACTATATTCAACCCTTATAACCTCAATATACATATTGAGTTTATTAAGACTATCAATAACTATAAAGACCATAGCTATCTTTATAAACGTCTAGATAAGTTAGTATTATATAAGAATGACTTTACTATTCTTTCTAGCCTTTTTAAAGTAGCTATAGTTAAGTTTAGCTTGAAACTATTATTAGTAAATAAGTCTATTAGTATAACTAAGAACTATAAAATTAAAAAGTCAAAAGGAATCTAACGTCTGAAAGTAGAGTATTAAGTAATGATTCTAAATACTTTAAAGATATAATGGAAGTAGCTTGTTAGATGTTTCAAAAGATATATACATCAAAATCCTTTACAACTATTAGCTAATAGTTGGGAAGACTAAGATAACTTAAGGTTAGAAATATTATATTATTATGTATTGTCAGTATGATGTTATTGTGATTCAAACACTTAAAGTAACTATAGTTGTAACGATTAGTATAAAGTAGGTTGGGGTATAAATTCTAGCTAGGTATTAAATACTTTCTATATAAAGTTAAAGGCTTTCTGTAAGGTAATCTAAATAGTATTTTAAGATAAAGTTAACTTCTAATAAGATTTCTATTTATTTACCCTATTATTTTAAAATAAGTTTATAACTTATAAAGTATTCTAAAGCTCTATAGTTAAGGAAAATAGTAAATGGCTTTATTAGATTTTACAATTCTACTAGCTATACTTTTAGACATAATATAACTATTAGTAGTCTTTTATTATAAATAATAGAGTTGTATTAAACTAGAATGAATTTAATTAAATAATAACTAACTAATTATAATATACTATCTCTATCTTCTTATAAGAAGTAATTATTTAATACTAGTCTTAGATAATCTACTTCTATTACCATATATTACTCTGAATCCTATGAAATTAGAACTAATTTCAAAATAAATATATCTTTAAGTATATTAAATACCTATTAATGTATAATAGTCTAATAAATAGCATTCTTTCTTATATCAACTATATAAACAATTCTATTAAACTGGAGAAGTAATTGATTACATTATAATTGAAGTTTGTAAAGTTAAAGAAGCTCTCAATACTATAGATATTCTGAGGGACTTCTTATTCTTATATAACTTTAGTCTTTTGAACATTATAATAAATATCTTTCTCTACCTTAAAGATAAGACTTAAATAGTTAGTTCTCTTTAAAGAGAATCTATACTTCTCTGGATTTAAATATAAATTAACTTCTTATAACCACTTAAAGACTTATATGGCTTTATCTTTATAATTACGTTTTAATGTATAACTACAGATAAGAAAATTATTCAAATAGATTATAATAAGATTACTAAATATGTTTCTAAATATAGTATGGATATATTACTAAAACATCATAAATATATTTATCAGTTTAAAAAGAATAATGAAGTCTTCAAATAAGTTAAAATATATTTAGAACGTAGCTTTAAATTTATCTCTTTTGATAATATAAACCTTAGGAAAAACCTCAATTAATATTGATTTTAATAAATTATATTACTTTGAACAATAAATATAAAATCTGTTTAATTAATAATAGGGGGTAATCATTACAAATACTAACAATGTTAAAAGTATAATAATCTATATAAAGCTACTATTACCCCTTAGGCTTTTTAATAAGAAAGATAGGTATTCTAGCTATAGATAAGTTAACGTAGACTTAGTTCTTATCTATTAGGTCTATAATCTAATGTTGAACTTTAAAGAGGCATTTCTTTTAATATATTATAAAGTAGTTCTTATAGTAAGTCCCACTATATCCTATCTGAACTCCTCTTTAGGTAAATATAATAATTAAGAGATCTCTAATAAAATAGGAGGCTAGAAGCTTTATCTTTATTAAATAAGTCTCTAAAAGAAGTATCTAGTTACTTTTGCTGTATATCTGGAATGGTATCGAAGCTTTTTACCCTATATATAGATTTAAGTATAGATTCTACCCGACAATAGCATTCGTGCCAATACTAGCTCACAACTAGTTAAAATAGTAATGAAAATACCTATTGGTATACATAATTATACCCTCGGCTGTAGAGGAAGTATAAATAGCTCGTAAAATAAATATCAACTACTCTAAAGTAACTAGTAATATAATCACTAGAGCTATATTAATTTGTATTAAGTTAACTACTAATTATTTATATTCTCCTTATATGAGGTTAGAGGATTTTATAACTAGTAATTTAATAAGAGTTATAAATCTATCTATATATACCTCTTTTTATATATTACTAATAGTTTAAATAGTAAGACTACTAATTACATCTATCTTTTTCTTATTTCTTATTAAGTTTAGAATAACTGTTTAATACCATAATTATAGCTTCTGAAGGATAACTAAATATACTATCTCTAAGATTATATAAACCAAAACTTTAGATATCTATTTATTAAAATTATTATGTGTTCTAATTATTTTGAGAATATAGATTTCCTAATGTAAACTTAAAATAATATCCAACTGGTATAATTATGGTAATCTAATTGATATATAATTTTACTATCTTATAAACTCATTACTGACTCATTTATAATAATTATAATTACTGTTAACTTTAATAGAAATACAAGATTTATTATTTATTAATATAGAGACTAAAAGGAGCGGTTTATCTATCTATCTCTATATTTCTGTAATATTATCCATGATTATAATATTATTATCAATAGCTATACTTATTTACTTTCTAAAACGCTTTTTCTAAAAGGCTATACTTTTCTCCTATTATCTATAATTTCTTTATTTAACTATAAGATTCATATATTAATATTAAAAGCTGTTAGTAAATAAGTAGAATATAGCTTATATTTAGTAGTAAAATGATCCTTAATATTATAATATATATAAATACTAACCTATGTATAAGTTTAAAGATCTATAGAATTTACCTACAAAGCCCTATATATATATTTATAAGAAGAATTAACTAAGATCTATTAGTTATAACTATCTATTTATTTGATTTCTAATAATAAGAAGGGGCATTATTATAGTAATACTATATTAATAGTAAAATAGCTTAAATTACCCCTATATCTATTTGTATATATCTTAATTCTAATTAACTGTTAGTTCTAATTGAAAAAGAAATTACAGTTAACTATAACTTTATAACTCTATATTATAAGTCTTAAGGTTTATTATAATTATGTGATAATATTAAATTGTTATATAATAGTTTATCTCATTTATACTATAGCTTATAATAACTATTCAAATTTAATAGGAAAGAATTAGTTGGGAATAGTTTAATAAGATATCTCTCACTTAAAAGTACTCTCCTATCTATCCTTTAATTAACTCAGATTGAATAAAGAATTCAATAAATATATATTTAAGCTTCTAATAGAAATGATAAATCTTGTTAAAAGCCTGAGTATTATTCATCAATTCAAGAATCTTATAGATAATAACTTTGAATTATTTGAAAAGAAAGAAAAAGTTCTAGAATCTGATATTTTAAGATTATAATACGAAATAGGAGCTTTATTATATTTAGCTTTAAAGGAAAGCTGAATATTACTCTTATAATAGTAATCTAGTCTTAAATTGCTTATGATTTAAATAAAGAACACTTTACAACCTTTAATTAAATATAAAGTTAGTAAATGATAATAACAGCTATAGACCTACCTATAAATATTAAGATATATCTTCTATTAAGAGTATTATAAAATACATTGATGGATATTACATAAAGATTTAAATAATAGAAAGTCAATTTCTACTTATATTTTTTTAAAGAGGAAATAGTAATATTATGAACTTTTCTACCATAGAATATAAAATAAACAGTCTATTTATATATAGAAATATATATATAGCTTTATTAGATATGTATAGAAAAAGAACTGGCTTATATAAGAATTATAATGACATACATTTAGGATTAAGATTATTTACAATTAAATTGCTTAAGATCTTTATAACTAATTTAATAGTATAAATACTATAGAATACCATAAAAAGCTTAAGGTTCAAATAGATTTTCATGAGGATTTCCCATTATAAACTATTTGAATTTCCCACTAGGAATTACTAAGATTTCCTATAGGACTTCTCTAGGGTTTCCTAGAGAATTCCTGGTCAAAATACTTTAGAAGTCTGAATAGATTCCGTATAAAAATAGAAACAAAATGAACGTTAATACTATTCCTCTATTAATATTCAAATTTAATAAATAGTAATATAACTTATTTTTCGTTTCTAGAACTTTAATTTATTATATGAGTAACTAATTTATACAATCAGAGAATATTAAATTCATAATAAAATACTAATATTGAAAGGTTATTAAGATATCTCTTATTTCTCGAAAGGTTATATTATTAAAATAGTATAGAGATTTGTAGATAATAAGTAAGGTTAATATTATTATTATTTAATGAATATAACTTATATTTCTATTAAATCTATTTCAAACAAATTAAATAATCTCTATATATAATATAAATTTACTTTCTTTCTAAAGATATTTATCATAGTATAAAATTAAACTACTAGATTTAATTAACGAAGAACTCTTTGAAGTTATCCTATACTATTCACTATATAGTAGTCATATTGAAGGTTTCTAATCTATTGAAAGTTATATGCCTCTTTGGGACTTCTTAAAAGTAGTAATACCTAGTTATTAGCTCTTGTTTTTGTTAGATTTATTCTAATATCTAAAGAACTTCTATTTCTATTATTCTAATAGAATGAATAAGAATTTCTATAGTATTTCTATACGAAACAATTATATACAAATCGCTTTATAAATATATACTTTTCTTATTTTTTTACTTCTAGTAGTTATTAAGTAAGTAAGGTAAAAGTATAGAAGTCTACTCTTTTATAAAATATTAGAAGTAGTTTAAGCTATATACGCTATAGCTATAGCGCCTTATATACTATAGCTATATTAGCTTATATATGATAGCTATACTATAATATACATTATACTTTAGCCTATATATTATAGTTATAACATATTATACGCTATAGCTATAGTAGCGTATATACTATACTAAGGTATATATACTATAGTTATAGCATCTTATATACTATAGCTATAGCTAGAACTCCAGTAGTATAGCTAGAATTCTAGAATAAACTCTCTATATAATAACTTTAATATCTCTATAAATAATAGTTAGAAATAGTTAATTATACTATTTATTAAATTACTATTTCTTCTTCTATTTAACTATTCTTATTATGAATACTTTAAAAATGTCTTTATATTGAGAAAACTACTTTTATTATATAATATTTCTCCTAATTTCACAATTACCTATAGTAATAATTTAACTATTGATTTATTTATCTATCTATCTATTCTAATACGTTATAAATCTAGCTCTTTTTAGCTTGAAGATTCTATATTTTATTTGTTAAAACATTATCCTTCTTATTTATTTATAAAGGTTAAATACTATAATAAAATCAACAGAAGTCTCTATCTTTTTACTGCTTTTATAGAAACTGAATATCTTGCTAGAATTACCTTATCTTTATGAAAAACTAATCTTATTTGATAAGCTATTTTAATGCCTGAAAATCCGACTTTTCCGCTTATTTTAGCTCCTTTTAATTCTTTGAATATTCGAGATTTATTTTCGATTAACTACTTTTTTTAAATTACCCTTGAGTTTATTTCCTTTTTGGTTTTAAATTATTTTAATAGTAAAAAGATTAATATATATAGAAAATCAACTTCTTTTATCTCGAATTTTACCTTAATTTTCAATTAAGTTTATAAAAAAGGAAAGTTTAAATCTATTTCAAAAGGAGAAGGAAAATATTAAGATTTAGATCTCTAATTTCTAGACTTTTTCTTCAAGTTATATCTTTATTTCAAATAGAAAAGAAGGATTTTAATCTTTTAATTTCTATCTTTTTAGGAAATACAGTACTTTACTATATTATATACTATGAGATTTTAATATTTTTTTTAAAAGAAGAAGTTTTTATTTTATATAGTTTAGTAATTTATTTTATTTTCAAATAAAATAGGGGATTCTACAAAGATTACTATTTTTCAATTGATAAGAAGTAGTAACTATAAGGTTTGATTTATTTGTATTAGGGTTTTACTTATTAGTAAAGATATTTTTATAGATATTACTAAACTTATTACTTCTGAAAATAAGGATAAAAATCAAAAAGCTTTAAATTATATATAGTTATATTATAAGGATAGCCCTCTTTGAGTAGTTAAAGATAATATAGATGTTTATGAAATATTGAAATATTTATAAGAGCTCTATAAGCCCTTAGGATTTATTAATAAATTCTTAATTTACAAAGAGTCTTTTAATATTATCTTAAGTAGTTTTAGTAGTATAGAAGAATTTGAAAATAGAATTAAAGAATTAATTAATACTTTATTTTATAATAAATTACAATTACTTAAATAAATAGTTATACTTTATATCTTAAATAACTTTAATTCTAATTGTAAGAGTTTTATTACTTTTATAACTTAGACCTTTAAGTCTAATAAAGATATTTATACCTTAAAACCTTTTTCTTTCTAATTTATTAGATAAATCTAGAAGAAAAAATAATACTTTAATTAATTAATTATACTAAAGATGTTTAGAAAAAGAAGAATTTCAGAGTTACTAAAAGACTATATAAAATATAGAAAGAGATTTATTATAAAAGTTATAAGAAGAATAATTATACTGAAGAAAGTTATGCTTATCTTTATCTAGAGAAGGCTTTAAATTAATAGAAGAATATTGCTATAAAAATAGTAATAAACAGAAGAACACATTTGAAAAAAAGAATTTAGAATCTATTAATATTACTTTAGTTAGAATTAAAAAAATGAAGAAGTAGAAGACGAGTTATTAGAAGATAAAGAAAGTTCTAGTTCTGAAGAATTTATTCCTAAAGATATAGATTTTAATATATTTTCTAAAGATAATGAAGCTTTTAAAAATATAAGAATAACTTAAAAACCCCTTATAAAAAGAAATAATAATAATAATAAAACTCTAGGTTTTTTAATAAATTAATAGATTACTAGAAATTCTAAGAATTTAGTTGAAAAAGAAAATTATAAATATATTTGTTTTTACCTAGATATAGCTACTACTATTTATATAGTTAAAGATAAATCTGCTTTATTAAATATAAAACTAGTTTTAAAATAGATTAAATAGGGAAGTATTATATATTTTATAGTAAGAATAATAAGAGATTGAAAGATATTTCTAAAAGATTAAGTTTTTATATTAAAAATAGTTTATTATATTTCAGAATTAGAAGTTAATTTATTATTTTTAAATAAGCTTAATATTATTGGAATTATATTAACGTTCTAGAAAAGACCTATATTATATAATATAGAAAAGAATTCTATTTTAATAGTAGAATGTAAGAAGAATAATCTATATGAATTTAATATTCTTATTTTATAAAAAGATATTAATTTTTTATTATTATATTATAACATATTCAGCTTTTATATTACTACTTAAGTTATACTAATATAAAAGCTATAGATAGTTTGAAAGATAATATTTTAAACTTATTTTATAAAATAAGTAAAATAGATATTTATTCTATTTATAAAGTTCGTATTAAAAAAAGCTTTATGAATAATATGAATATAAATAAAAAGAAATAAGTTTTAAATCTTCAATATTTAAATTATATTAATTCAGATTTATATAGACCTATAATTCTTATAATATATAGTAGACTTAATAGATTCATTCTACTTATCAATATATTTACTAGGTTTACTTAGGGATTACTATTAAAATTAAAATTAGCTAAAGAAGTTTCGAAAATCTTTCTTAAATTTAAAGAGTTAGTAAATAATGATAATAATAAGAGGAAAATGAAAGAATTTAATACTAAGAGAGGTGATGAATTTACTAATAAAAGAATGAAAGATATTTATTCTTATTCTAGTATTATTTATAATATTAAGCCTCTTTATACTTATAAACTTAATAGTTTAATAAAAAGAATAATAAGAGTTTTGATTAATAAAATTAGAATTCTAATTTATTATTTAAGTTTACCTTATTATTTATAAGGGGATACTTTAATAGCTTCTATATATATATATTATAAAACTCCTTATAGTTCTATAGATTTTAAGACTTATTATGAATTAAAGAATAGACTAAACCTTGATATTAATAATATTAAAATATAAAGTAGCTTCTATTATTCTAAAAACAAAGATCTTAATATTAAAACATTAAATATAAAAGCTTATAAAGGAGCTATTATAACTTATAGAAATAATACTTATAGAATTTGGGATTTTAATAAAAAGAGAGCTATATAGTCTAGAGATATAAAAGTCCTAGAGAATACTTTTAATACTTTAGAAAGAGAACTACTTTTATCTATTAATTTAAAAATAAGATCTAATAATAATAGGTCTAGTTAGTTAAATAATAATCTTATTTTAAATCTAAATAAGTATATTTCTAATATAGGTCAAAATAATAATAAATATAATAACTCTTTAACAGATCTAACTACTAAAGTTTAAAAAATAACTAGAATAATTCCAAAAGAAAATTCGAATATTAAAATAACTAAAAGTAATAAGATATTAGAATTAAATATTAAAAATAGTAATAATATTTAGAAAAAGTCTAACCTATATATTAATTTACTTATTATAATAGATGAAGCTAAAAGAGACTATAGAAACTATAAAGAAAACGTTTTCTTTCTTATTTTAAACTATCCTAGTTTGAATAGTTATATAGAACTATATAAAAATACTAATAAAGATAATTAAGCTTCTTATATTTTATTAATAAATAAAGTTAAAGAACCTACCTCTTTTATTTAAGTATTTAAATCTCCTAAATATAGAAATTAGATTTTAGTAATGATAAAAGAAATAGAATAAATAAGATTTATAAATAGTTAGAAAGTAATACTTCTATCTATTATTAATATTAAAGATATTAATATTCTAAGTAGTAAATAGGTTTATAAGTTTAAAATAAATATTAAAAGATTTATAAATAGTTAGAAAGTAATACTTCTATCTATTATTAATATTAAAGATATTAATATTCTAAGTAGTAAATAGGTTTATAAGTTTAAAATAAATATTATAACTAAAGAGACTATATATAAAGCTAGATAGGTAGTATAAAGCTATAATTAATATTTAGGTATTAATTATTTAGAAACCTTTAGTACTACTTATAGGCCTAAAAGTTGAAGATATATAATAATTCTTTCTATTAATTTAGGATAGATTTTAATATAATATGATATGACTATAGTATTTATTTATACTAATATGAATAGATTTATATATATTTATCTACTAATTTGATTTCATTTTAATATAAATAAGAATTCTTAAGAATTTAATCTAAATATAAATATAAATACTTATAAGAATAATAAAGACTACACTTTTATTTATTTATTAAATAAAGCATTATATAATTAAAAATAGAATCCTCAACTTTAATATAATCATTTAAAGAATATCCTTTATTTAATAGGATTTATTATTTCTCCTTATAATAAAGCTATTTTTATTTTAAACTTATAAACCTATTTACTACTTAGAATATTAATATCTTTAATATTAATAATAGATAGAAGTATTACTTTCTAACTATTTATAAATCTT
>QAPG01000324.1:0-25747 GCA_004366825.1 Colletotrichum spinosum
AGAAGATAAAGAAAGTCCTAATTCTAAAGAATTTATTTCTAAAAATATAGATTTTAATATATTTTTAAAAGATAATAAAGTTTTGAGAAATATAAGAATAATTTAAAAACTCTCTATAAAAAGAAATAATAATAATAATAAAACTCTAGGTTTTTTAATAAATTAGTAGATTATTAGAAATTCTAAGAATTTAGTTAAAAAAGAAAATTATAAAAATATTTATTTTTATTTAGATATAGCTACTACTATTTATATAATTAAAGATAAATCTATTTTATTAAATATAAAACTAGTTTTAAAATAGATTAAGTAGAGAAATACTATATAGTTTATAGTAAGAATAATAAGAGATTTCAAAATATCTCTAAAGAATTAGGCTTTTATATTAAAAGAAGTTTATTATATTTTAGAATTAAAAGTCAATTTATTATTTCAAAATAAACTTAATACTATAGGAATTATATTAATTTTCTAGAAGAAACCTATACTATATAATATAGAATAAAAGTCCATTCTAATAGTAAGATTTAAGAAGAATAATTTCTATAGATTTAATATTCTTATTTTATAAAAAGATATTATTCTTTATATTATTATATTATGAAGTATTCAGCTTTAATATAACTATTTAAATTATACTAATAGAAACGCTATAAATAGTTTGAAAGATGATACTTTAAATATATCTTATAAAATAAATAAAATAGATATTCTTTCTATTTATAAAATCTATATTGAAGGAAGTTTTATAAGTAATATTAATAAAAATAATAAAAGATAAATTTTAAATCTTGAATATTTAGATTATACTAATTTAAATTTATATAGACTTATAACTCTTATAATATGTAATGGACTTAATGGATTTATTCTATTTATTAATAAATCAACTAGGTTTACTTAGGGACTTTTATTAAAATTAGAATTAGCTGAAGAGGTTTTGAAAATCCTTCTTAAATTTAAAGAGTTAGTAAATGATGATAGTAATAAGAGAAAAATAAAAGATTTTGATACTAATGGAAGTAATAGATTTACTAATAAAAGAATAGAAAATATTTATTTCTATTCTAATATTATTTATACTATTAGGTCTTTTTATACTTATAGGTTTAATAGTTTAATAGAAAGAGTAATAAGAATTCTAATCGATAAAATTAGGATTCTAACTTATCATTTAAATTTACCTTATTATTTATAGGGGGATATTTTAATAGCTTTTATATATATATATAATAGAACTCCTTATAATTATATAAATTTTAAGACTCCTCATAAATTAAAAAGTAAAATAAAGTTTAATATTGTTAAAATATAGGTAAATAAGTAGGCTACATCTAGTAAAGTAATACCTTACGTTAAAGGTATATATACTAGATATTCTCAGGGATAGAGGATATAATATAAAAGAGTAAATAATAGTTATATTTAGTAAAAGAATATTATTATTAGTTAATCTAGATACATGCTAAAAGAAGGCATAGAAGCCTTCTTTTATAGTACTATACTTAGTTCTAAAATATTCTAGTTAGTAATTATTAGAATATTCAAATAATACAGGCTTACATCAATAATTACAAATACTAAAGTAAATTATTAGTAAGTACCCTATAAAAGAACGAGATAGAATATTCAGATGAATATTCAACAGTAAGTCGAGTACTACTATAGGGTAAGTACCTATAGTATAATATTGTAATACCTCTTTTTTTACCTTATAATAATAAAAGATAAATAAGTAAAAAAGTAGGTAGCTAGTACCCTATAAAAATAATACCCAAACAAGTATTCTATAAAACAAAAAGTACTATAAATAACTATTTTATAGTACTTTATAAAAAGGTATTAAGGTATTAATAACAATCTATAGTATTTAGAAAAATATATCCTAATTAGAATATTAATATTATAATATAGAATAATAGTACTAAAAATAGGCTAAAAGTTTCAGTAAAATCACTAAGTATTTATAGTACTAGTAAGGCCTATAAGCTTAAGGAATTTAGTAAATTTAAAGCTAGGAAGAAGTTTAAGAAACCCATCAGCAGGCATTTCAGAAGTTGATAAATATTAAACTTCTATATGACTAGATAAAACCTCTTATTAAGTAAAAAAATAATCTATAGCTATATATTTAGTACGCTAGTAGTACTCAGAATTATAAACTAGAGCTAGAGCCCTACTATTATTAGTATAAATAGTTAGAAGCTTTATAGTAATATTTAGCTCTATAGGTAAGCTTTATAACTACTTAGCTTTTCTAGTAGTTTCCTATAGATTATTAAATTCGGCTTTAATAGTAGATAAAACTACTATAAACTATTTTTTCGATTTCTATAAAATAGGGCTACTATTTATAGTAAATAAATAGCCTCTAGTAGATCTTTAAATATTATAACAACTAGTTTAATCTAAATTAGTATAGCCTACTAAATTTATAATAAAGCCCTTTCTATAAGTAAGTACTAAGTTAGTAGTAGTAGATAGGTATCTAAATATACTTATAACTATTTTCAGTAGTTTTTCAGTAGGTCTATATAAAAACCTACTAATACAAATTACTAAAAAAACTAAATTAGGTCTAGTTATAATTATAATATATATAAGGCTACTAACTAAATACTAATACTACTATAGTAAATCCTTTTTAAAACTATAATTAGAATTCTCTTTAGTAAGAAATAAATCGTTTAAAACCTTAAGATTGAAAGGAATTTAGAAGACTTTATAGTAATTAAATTATTCTCAAATGATAACTACTTAATATAATAAGCCTAAAATACCTATAGAATTTTCTAGGTTCAATTTCGAGTAATACTTAGCCCCAAAAAATATAATATCTCCCCTAAGTCTTCTATATTAATAAATCTTTAAATAAAAGATTTAAATTTAGTTATAATAATTAGTTTTTTTCTAAAAATTAAAAAATCATCCATATAAGTAACTAAATAAATAGGATTTTTAGAACTATTATTATGATAAGTAGCCTTATTAGATTTTAATAGTAAAAATCCTAAATCCTAAAGAATCTTTCGAATTTTCTTTTACTACTATTTAGAGCTTTATTTAAATCTATATAAAGCCTTAAGTGGCAATAACACTTAGTCTAAAATAGGGTTAAACCCTATAGTATTCAGATCAGGAAATCTTTCGAAAAATTCAATAAGGAGTAGTTAGGAGATTTCAATATAAATCTCTTCTTCTAAATCCCTATATAAAAAGGCTCTAACTATATCAATATAATAGATCTCCTAGTTTTTAGCTATAGCTATAGCTAAAAAAACTTTAAAAGTAACTAGATTAAAGCCTATAGTAAAAGTCTGGAAATAATTTATACTATATTTTTACTAAAAGCCTTTAGCTACTAAATAGGTCTTATATTTACTTATAGTTCTATCTAAATTAAGCTTACACTTAAAAACCCATCTTATAACTATAGGTTTTTTCATAAGGTTTTTATTATAAAGCTATTTAGTAGAAACAGCCTTAAAAACCCCTCAATTAATTAGCTAGCTAATTTCAATATAAATAGCCTTAAGCCAATTATCTCTTTTAGCACTATTTAAAGCCTAATTTAGTATTTAAAGCTCTAAATAAGTAGTACAAATATGGAATATAGAAGACTTCGCTATAGTAGGCTCTAAATCGTGAATACTAAAGTTAGTAGAAGGTACCCCCCCTACTATAGTATTAACGAATTTAAAATAAGCTATAAATATTGACTTAGATTTATAAAGCCTAGTTAGTATAAATATAAAAGCGATTTTAGAAGTATCCTTATAGGATATAAAAGATCCTTCTTCTATAAAAACAATAAATTTATTACTATTTTTATATTTTTTAGAAGGATAATATATTAAAACTTTAGTACTTATAAGCTATAAATCCTCTAAATTAGACTTATTCTTCTTTTTTAGAAAGAAAAGATTATTTAAAGCCTATAAAGGGGTAATTAAAAATCTTATTATAATAGTTAAATTAACTAGTTTAACTACTATAGACATAATAGTATCTTGAATATAAAGGGGTAGCCCTTCTAAAAATAAAATAATACAGGTTTTTTCAATTAAAACCCTATTAATATACTCTATAATACTATTTTGTTCAGGGGTATAAAGTACTATAACCTCTATAATAATACTCCTTTCTTTAGTATTACCTTCTAAAAGTTTAGAATTAAATTCTCAGCTATTATTAAAATATAGAATACTAAGATAAAACTTAAATTAAATTTTATAATATTCTAATTAAACTATAATACAGCGAAAAATATCGTCTTTTTTAGCTGTAGAATCAATAGCTCTATAGAAGCTATAATCATCTATATAAAGGATAGTATAATTATTCCTTATATTACTAGTAGGACTTGCTTTAATTAAATTAATATAGATTTAATAAAGTAATTTCATAGCTGTATTATAGCTAATTTCTAACTATTACCTTATAAATTTACTTTTAGCATAGTTAGAATACTATAAATCGGCTTCTTTTAGCTGATTTATAGGCATTTCTTCTATAATTTTAGCTATTTTAGCTAAAAAAGGGATAATCAGGATACCCTAAGCGATAATGCTACTCTATAGTCATAATAGTTAATTTAACCTTAAAATTAGAAGCCTAATTAACTATAAAAGCTTTGAAATCTACTATAGAACCTTCTATAGGGCTTTATAATTTAGTAGATAAATTAAGTAAATTTTTAGAAGGTTCTGTATTATAATTAGTAGATACTATAAACCCTACTAAATTATAATCAGAATCATCTATAAATTTAGTTAATTTTAATATAGATATAACTATTATACTATATTTTTAGAAAACTTCCTACTATATTTTCTAAAAAAGCTGAAAATTAGAGTAGCTTTTAGTAGGTAAAAGCTTTATAGGTTCTTTTATAGCTATAGATAAATAGAAACCTTACTGTAGATTTAAAACTATAAAAGAGTTACCTTTAGTATTATATAAAATATTATCCTTAATAAAACTATCCTTATTATAATATAATACTCAAGGAAAAATATTAATAGGAAATTCTAGAATATAAAAGATATTAGTTAATTTTATGAAATTTATAGAAGTTTTATAATAAATAGGTAGTTCTATAATACTTATACTAGAAGGATTTATAAAACTCCTTCTTATAAATTTAAGAAGTAGTTTCTATAAAGTATTTATTTTAGTAAAAAATCAAAAGCTATTTACTATATAAACAGTAGAGCCTATATCATAAAACTAGCAATTTTTATTAAACTAAAATACTAAATCTTTAGGTTTTCTAGAAAGCCTTTTAGTATCTAATAATAAATTTTCCTAATAAATAGTACCTATAAGTATTATAAAAACCTTATTTATAGAACCTTTAGGTTTTATTTCAATTCCTATAATTAAAATAGTAGAAGTTATAAAAGCTTTAGAAGTAGGCGTTTATTACTTATTAGAAGGATTTGAAGATTTTAAGTAATCTTTTTAGTAGGATTTTCCTTCTTTAATGCGTTTTTTAGCATTATAAATAGGACTCTTAAATCTATTTTTAAACGTTTTAAATTCTTCAGAAAGATTAAATATAATAAACCCTCTAAAAGACTTTTTTATAAAAGTATTTCTTATAGGGATATCAGTTTCCTTATAATTTTCATCTAAAGTATTAACTATAAAAACCTCTATTATAAAACATTCCTTTAGCTTTAAATTAAGTTTCTATTATTCTACTTATATAGAATACGAATACTATAGAACTACTATAAAAACAGTTTTTTGATTGATATTAGTTATTTTAATACTTATAATTGCTAGTTTTATTAAATAGCTTTTAAAAATACTAATAGACTTAATAAGAGAATTATAATTCTCAAATTTTAGAATATAAAATTCAAAATATAACTATTACTTTAGTATAAATCTAATACTTTTATAACTAGCTTTTAAAGTAATTATAGTTATATAAGAATCCTAGGAGTTAAAAATGAAACTAAGAAGTTGTGAAGTAATATTTTGTTATATAAATAATAAAGCTTGAACTTTTTATTTTTCAGTTATAACCTTATAAGCCTTTTTATTTTTAAACAAATCAAATAAATCTAAAAGCTTAAAATATAGCTTTAAGGAACTAAATTAGGAAAACTAGTTTTTCATACTTATAAGCCTCTGTTTTTTAAGTATTAAATAGCTTATAATAGCTTTAATAATATTAGCTATAACTATAAATATAGCGTATTCTTTACTAAAAAGCTTCTGAAAATAGCTAAGAGTTTAGCTAAATAGTAAGGTTAAAATACTACTTCATAGCTAAATAGTATTACTAATAGAAAATCAGTTCGATTTTCACAAAATTAATTCAAATAAGTATGCTATAAAAAAGTAGAGTATTATTAGAATAGTAACTCTCTAGTTACTAGTAAGCTAAAAAAAGAAGTTCAAATAGATAAATATATATAACATACCTATATCAAATATTATATTATCTAATAAAACTAATTGAATTCCTTTGAAAATAAATTAAATAATTTAATTATTAAGTTTCATGTATAATAATATAAATCTTAAGATTTAATAGAATAATATAAGTAATAAACCACTAAACTTATAACCTATTAAAGTATAAATAGGTAAGTAGCCTATATCTAATAAAGTGATATTTTATATTAAAATATATGTACTAAATATTCTTAGGGATAGAGGATATAGTATAAAAAACTAAATAAT
Organism: Colletotrichum spinosum; assembly: GCA_004366825.1. Lineage (NCBI taxonomy): Eukaryota > Fungi > Ascomycota > Sordariomycetes > Glomerellales > Glomerellaceae > Colletotrichum > Colletotrichum spinosum. Next base: position 6,700 of record QAPG01000324.1, read on the forward strand.
AGTTATATTTAGTAAAAGAATATTATTATTAGTTAATCTAGATATATACTAAAAAGGGTATAGAAGCCTTCTTTTACAGTACTATACTTAGTTCTAGAATATTCTCATTAGTAATTATTAGAATATTCGAGTAATACAGGCTTATATCAGTAATTACAAATACTAAAGTTAATTACTAGTAAGTATTTTGTAAAAGAACGAGGTAGAATATTCAAGTGAATATTCAACGGTAAGTCGAGTACTACTATAAAGTAAACACCTATAGTATAACATTTTAACAAATATTAATAATATTAACATATAGGGTAGCTTTTATTACTATAAAAATAAAGATTTGAATGCTAAGAAATTAGATATAAAAGCTTATAAAAAAGCTATTATAACTTATAGAAATAATACTTATAAATTTTAGGATTTTAGTAAAAGTAGAGCTCCATAGTCTAGAGATATATAGATCCTCGAAAATACTTTTAATACTTTAGAAAAAGAATTAGCTTTATCTATTAAGTTAAAAAGAATTCTAATAATAATAACCCTAATTAGCTAAATAATAATCTTAATTTAAATCCAAATAATTATATTTCTAATATAGATTAAAACAATAATAATAAAAATAATAATTCTTTACTAACTCTAACTACTAAAGTTTAATAAATAATTAGAATAATTCTAAAAGAACATTCAAATATTTAAATCAACTGAAAATAATAAGATATTAGAATTAAATATTAAAAATAATAGTAATATTCAGGGAAAATCCAACCTATATGTTACTTTACCTACTATAATAAACAAAGCTAAAAAGGACTATAGAAACTATAAAGAAAACGCCTTCTTTACTATTTCAGACCATTCTAATTTAAATGCTAATATAGAATTATATAAAAGTACTAATAAAGATAATTAAGCTTCTTATATTTTATCAGTAAATAAAATTAAAGAACCTACCTCTTTTATTCAAGTATTTAAATCCCCTAAATAGAGAAAATGGATTCTAATTATAATAAAAGAAATAGAATAAATAAGATCTATACATAGTTAGAAACTAATACTTCTATTTACTATTAATATTAAAGATATTAATATTCTAAGTAGTAGATAGGTTTATAAGTTAAAAATAAATAATATGAATAAAGAAACCATATATAAAGCTAGATAGGTAGTATAAGGCTATAATTAATATTTAAGTATTAATTATTTGGAAACTTTTAATACTACTTATAAACCTAAAAGTTAGAGACATATAATAATTCTTTCTATTTATTTAGGATAGATTTTAATATAATATAATATTACTATAGTATTTATTCATACTAATATTAATAAACCGATATATATGTATCTACTAACTAGATTCTATTTTAATGTAAAAAAGAATTCTTTAGAATCTAATCTAAATATAAATATAAATACTTATACAAATAATAAAAACTAGACTTTTATTTATTTATTAAATGAAGCATTATATAGTCTGAAACAGAATCCTTAATTTTAGTATAATCATTTAAAGAATATCCTTTATTTAATAAGATTTATTGTTTCTGCTAATAATAAAGCTATTTTTATCTTAAATAAAGAACCCTATATAACTATTTTAACTTACTATATAAACAATATATTACTAGCTACAAATAATCAAAAAACAGCTAATTATATATATAATTCTTTAGAAAAGAAAATAAAACTTCAGAACTTAAGAAAACCTTTTACTATTCCTAGTTATAATCTATCTATAAATCAAAAAGAAAAAACAATTACTATTACTATGAATTAACATGAATATACTAAGAAGATTGTTAAGGAATATAAAAAAAACTATTTATAAATTTAAAACTCCTATAGATAATGATATCAAATTACTTAAAAATAAAGAAAAAGCTTTAAAAACTAAAATCTTAAATTTATAATACAAAATAAGAACTCTATTATATTTAGCTTTAAAAACAAAGCCTAATATTACCTTTACAATAATAGCCTATTCTCAATTTACTTATAATCTAAATAAAAATCATTTTCTAGCCCTTAGTGATATATAGAATTATTTAAATAATAATAAAGAATATAGATTTACCTATAACTATAAAAGTATATCTTCTATTCAGAATATTATAAAATATATAAATTCAGATTAAACAAGAAATCTAAATAATAAGAAATCTACTTCTTCTTATATTTTCTATTTAAGAAGACATAGTAATATTATAAATTATTCTACTATAAAATAAAAGATAGTAACTTTATTTACTTATAAAACTAAATATATAGCTCTATTAGATACCTATAAAGAAACAACTTATGAATATTATAATTAGAGTTATATAAATTCAAAATTAAACCTATCTAAAATTAAAAACCCTAAGACTTTTATAAATAATTTAGCAGCCAAAAAGCTAGCTAAAAATCCTAAATTTCACAAAAAAACAAAACATATAGATATAAAATTTTGCTTCATAAGGAACTTTATTAGAAATAAGAATATCTTTATATATTATATAAATACAGAAAATAATATAGCTAACATTTAAACTAAACCTTTAGACTTAGTAAAATTTAAGCAGATTTTATCTAAATTTCAAGAAATAATATCTTAAAATTCTTTCCTTTTTTACCTTTATAATTTTAAGTTTTATAACTTTATATATACTTTTTCTCTTTTTACTTTTATTAAAGGCTCATAAATCCTTATATAATTAAGCTATATACTAGCAATATATACCTTATAGGGGGATATTAAATTTATTCTAATATCTAAAGAACTTCTATTTCTATTATTCTCATAGAGTTAATAACAGTTTCTAAAATATTCCTATATAAATAAATCATTTATAAATCGCTCTATAAATACTTCTTTATCTTATTTTTTTACTTCTAGAAGTTATTAAGTAAATAAAGTAAAAGTATAGAAGTCTACTTTTTTATAAGATACTAGAAGTAGTTTAAGCTATATATACTATAGCTATAGCGCCTTATATGCTATAGTTATAGTAGTTAATATGCTATAGCTATATTACAATATATATTATATTTTAACCTATATGCTATAATTATAATATATTATATACTATAGCTATAGTAGCTAATAGATTTTACTAAGGTATATATACTATAGTTATAATATCTTATATACTATAGCTATAGTAGCCTATATACTACAGCTATAGTTAGAACTCTAGTAGTATAGCTAGAACTCCGAAATAAACCCTCTATATAATAATCTTGATATCTCTATAAATAATAATTAGGAATAGTTAATCATACTATCAACCGAATTACTATTTCTCCCTCTATTTAACTATTATTATTACGAATATTTTGAACAAGTCTTTATGTTAAGAGAACTACTTTTATCACATCATATTTCTCCTAATCTCACAGTTATCTTTAGTAATAACTTAACTATTAATTTACCTACCTATCTATCTGTTCTAATAATATTTAGTGATAAAATAGTTCTTAGTACTAGAATATATATAAGTATTAGCCTTTTTATATATTTCTTCAACTATAGAATCTACTTACTAAGTTTAATATATACTTATTATAGAAATTAGCTGAACCCTATTAGTTATAGCTATTCATTTGGTTAGTTCTTCAGAATAGAAAAGAATAGTATTTTAATAGTTATATACTAATATTAAAGTAATTTAAACTACTTCTATACTCTTTATCTATACATCTCCCTTCTACTTAACTACTAATTCTAATTAAAATAAAAGCTATAATCAACTATACCTTTATAACTCTATATTAAAAGTCTTAAGGTTTATTATAATTATATAATAATATTAGATTATAATAGAATAGTCTATATAGCTAAAACCTTTACTAATTGTAATTATTAAAATTGAATATAGGAAAGCTAGTTAGAAGGAGTTTAGCTGAATTTCTTTACCTAGGAATATTTCTTTACTTATCTTATAACTAATTTAAACCTTCACAAATAACTCAATCGATATCTACTTAAACTTCTAATAAAAATAGCAAATCTGCTTAGAAGTCTAGATATTTCAAGAAGAATTCTTATAGTACTTAGTAAAGTATCAGAAGAATATCTTTATATCTTAATTGTACCAAACCCTTATATTATATAAAAATTACTAGTTTATAGTTACATTTTCGTAATAACCTAATCGAAAAGAAACGTTAGAAGTCTTCCAGTCTTCTTATCAAAGCCTAATTAATTTCTAATTTATACTATATAGTTATTCATTATATACGAATTCAGAAGATATCACTATTAAAAAGAATATTAAAAAGAAATAATTTCCTTTTTGTATTAAATACTTATATTACGTATAATATTACTCCATAAATCTATTAGAGTTATATAATAGTTTCTTAGAGAAATTTATTTTTATCTTCTATTAAATTAGCCTATTATTAATATATCAAAATCTTTATAAAAGACTCTAGTATATTAGTATTTACTACTACTTTTCATTATATTCTATATCTTTTATTTAATCTATTATTTACTACTAAGTTAAATTTCAATAAGAAGTTTAGGAACATTACAGGCTAGTCACGAGGAGTATGTTAGTAGTATTTTAATGGAGTAACAATCAGTTCAAAAAGTCTATTTCTAAATCGAAAACTCTTTACTAAACTATAGGGGTAGTAGTTATATTAAACCTTTTAGTAATATGTTATGAAAGTTCAAAAGATTAGGTCTATAATATGGTTAATTCATTACTTCAAAGTGGAATTAAAAGGTTTTCAAAGGGAACTCTAAAGAAAATAAAACTATAAGAAATTAGAATAATAAATATATTAAAACGAGTGAATAGTTATTCTTTACTATATATTCTGTATATATTAAAAGTCTATCCTCTTATAAAGTACTAGGAATAGTTTAAGCTATATGTATTATAGTTATAATATCTTATATATTATAGCTGGAGTCGCTTATATATCAGAGTTATATTATAACAAGTATTATAATATATATTCGTTTCTAGTCTATATATTATAACTATAGAATATTGTATACTATAGTTATAATAATCTACATAGGATACTAGGATATATATATTATAGTTATAGTATTCTATATACTATAAATATAGTATTTTATATATTATAACTATAGCTAGAACTGGAGTAATACTATATCTATAACTAAAACTCTAAAATAAACCTTTGATATGAGAATGTTAATATTTCTACGAATAATAGTGAGAAATAGTTAATTATACTATTAATCGGATTAGTAGCTCCCCTTCTATAGAACGATTATTATTAAGGATATTTCAATTAAGTATCTATCTTAAGAATTCTATTCGTATTGAATTATATTTCTCCTAATTTAGGATTATTTATAACAATAAATCAACTAACCTTATACCTATTTACCTATCTATTCTAATACTATCTGGTAATAAACTTATAATAAGGTTTATACTATTATTTCCCGAAATAACTATTAATTATACAGACTACTCGATAGTTCCTAGTCATCCGTATAGTTTCTTTCAGAAGAATCCTGTTTTATATAAGATACAAGATTAGCTAATAGTAAAATATGATAACTCTATTATACAATTAGAAGTTTCTGAAATATATATGATTTAATAAGTTATAATCAAGCTATTTTGTAACTAATAGACTTAATAGTATAATTACTATTATATTCTAACAGGCTTTATACAGGCTATTTTCATAGTATTTACTTATTACTTACTAACTACTCTTACTTTATTAGAGTTATACTTCTATAGTATACTTTATATGTTTAAGTATAAAAACCAATGTTTAGTAAAGTATTATACTAAATATTTGGTACTTTATAAGGCTTTAGTGACCCTTATAGAAACCTTAAAACCCTATACTTCTACTTTCTTCTTTCATTTTAGAGTTAGAATATATAAATATTTATAGTATTAGAAATTTGATAACTAGTAACTTAAAGTAATAGCCTTAGTAGTTATGTATTTTTAAGATACTCTTCATAATTCCTATTTAAGCTTCTAAGCGAAAAGTTTTATTTGAATAGATAGATAAGTAAGTATATTAATAGTTAAGTCATGATTATAGATAACTATAGAATCAGAGGAATTTAATACAATTCTTAATATAAGAACTTGATTAAAATATTCTTAATAACAATAGCTAAATAGAAGGGGAAATAGTAATTTGATTCGTAGTACAATCTAATATTTCGAACTATTATTCATAGAGATATTTAAGTTTTCATATAGAGGGTTTATCTTGAAGTTCTAGTTACAATTATAGTGTTATCAGAAGTCTAACTATAATTAAAATATATTAGTTATTATGATTATAATATACAAAGTATTAAAATTATAGTAAATATATTTCAATATAATATAAACGCTATTATGATTATTACGTATAATATACCATAATTATAATATATAAGCTGAAGTGAAGTATACATTATAGTATAATTAAAGTATTATAATGATTACAGCTATAGTATGTAAAGTACTATAACTATAGTATATATAATTGAAACTATTCCTAATAGTATATAATACAATAGAGTAATATATTACTCCCTTATTTATTTAAAAGCTAGGAGGGGTAAAAAGGTTAGATTAGTATTTATTCATAGAATAATCTTTTATAACTAATTTGTATAAGAATATCAAAAAGCTTCTTATCATTTCTATTAGAATAATAGAAATAGAAGTTTTTTAGATCTTAGAATAAATCTAATATCCCCTTATAATATATATTTTACTAGTATATAACTCATTTATATAAGAACTTACAGGATTTAATAGAATGTAAAAAGAGAACAAACAAGAATTATAGAGTTAAGAACTTTTTAAAAGTATAAAACGAAAGATATTTAAGGGATATCTTTTTAAGATTTAGATACAATTCGGTTAAGATTTATAGAGTTTAAAATTTTAATTAGAATATTTACTATATAATCTTCTATATCTATATAATATATAAAGAAATATTCATTTCCAATGAAGTCGAATATAAAGTAATATTCTATATTCATATATTCTTTTTATAAAGGTTAGAGTTTCTAACTAGGTCTTTGACTATTAAATTATTTACAAAGACTTTGAGCTTTTCAATTTTAAATAGACTTAATATAATAAGTAAATATATAATATATTATCTGAATCTAAATTATTAAAAGGTATGATCTAATCAAATAGGAGTGAAATGCTTAAATATGTATAAATAGATTAGTTAGATCTTATACAGTCTAATATCACTATCTAATAGACTTAGTATTATACTTATTCCTATATATCTACTAAGTAATAGAACTACTAGAGATAACGTTATACTTTATAAACTATTTTAAATAGTATGTTATTATGAATAGAGAAAAGTAGATAATCACTTCAAATAGCTTTGAGAATATTTAAGTAAAAGAAGTAATTTATTATAGCAAACCTGCTGTAATTTATTATATATTTAACTATTATTTATCTTGTTTGAATAAGAATAGTTAATTAATGTTTTAAAAACTATTCTTTATTTAGGATTTAAATATTATGAATAATTTGTTTATTTCCTTTTTACTTATTAGTTTCTTTCTTCTCCTACATATTAGTACATTGAATAATTACTTCTTTATAGTTATTCATAGTTTTTATTTATGAAATAAACTCTATATAACCATTTGTTATATAAATAATAGTTTTCAACTATTATTAATATTCTAATGTATTAGAAACCAGCTATAGGAGATACTTCAGTAGTACGTTGATAAAGTTAGGATAAACTTAAAGAGTTTATACTTAGAAAAAGACTTTTTTTAAACTATAGGAATAATAGTTACATAAGACTTGAATAGTAATATCCTATATAAACCTTAAGGCTTAGATGTATAATATACTTCCTACTATTCCCCCACTTAGGTATTGTAATCATAATTAATATTAATAGCGTGAATAATATACTAGTAATTCCTAATTATCTATATTAATCTAATTAATTACAAAAGTCTATCTAAAATACCCCCCTAAGTATTATTATTATTAAAAAGTCCTACTAATAGGAAAGTCTAAATATTACTAATATTAAATAATCCTATTAATACGAAAATGTATATTATATTACTTCTAAATAATTCTATATTATACTCTTCCTTCTACTAATTCATAAAAAGCCCCCTTCTTCTTTCTCTATATAGCTTTACTCTTTTCTGTTTAGGATTATATAACTTCTTATTCTATATTTATTATAACAATACTAATTTACTATCTTTCCTTTTATATTTTTCTATTTCATCTCCCTCTTATTATTATATCTACTACTATTACTATTCTTTCTAAACTCTCTAATAATAACGTTTCTTATTATTATACTTTTTCTAAACGTATTACTTATACTTATAGTAATTATATTAGTATAAATAACTTTAATAATAAGGGGATCTAACTTTTAAGATAATAATATCTATCTACTGTACCTATTATTTTAAGTATAATAAGAATGATCTTTCTTAGATATATATATTAAATTATAGTTGATCTTACTATGCATATCTAAAGTCAATAAAAGAGTATAAATACAATGCTTATTTCTCTTATTATTAATCTGAAGTTATCAATTACTAATCATTAAATTAATTATTTAATCATATTTAGTAAATCTATTATTATTTTTATTATTCTAATTATTAATAAGAAAGGTTGTATTGAGAGTCACTGTATCTCTATTTTCTTTACTAGAGTTCTTTACTAGAGTTCTTTACTATGAACAAATATTATAATAACTATTTATAGTATGTCTAATAGGTATTTCCCATTTATATTACTACTATACTTATTATTCCTTCTTTTTATTTAAAGATATTCCTATACTTATTTCTATTTCTACATTTAAATACCCTCTTATTAAATGTAATAATAGTATTTAAATAATAATAGGTTCCTCTCCTTCTTCTTTCTTACCTTTGTTATATTAATCTTTCTATAGTAAGATATTGTAATATATTCTAATAATTATACTACATTCTATTCATATTATAACTATATTTCTAGTTCTATTATTACTAACTTACTTACCTATTATTATTATATAATTACTAGTTCTTATTGATATTAATAACATTCTACTTCTAAATCAATATTACTTGTTATTATCCCTAATAATAGAAAAAGAAGAATAACATTATAATAAGAAAGAAGAAGAATACTAAGAGTATAAAAAGGAATAGGATAATACGAATTTTCTATTATATTTATTTATTTACTACTTGAAAAGTAAATCTTATTATAATTTATATATATCTCTTTGGGCTTGTTATATTATCTGATTTATAGTTTGTATAGCTTTTTGTTATTAGGAAATTAATATTAATCTATGATTCGTTCTACTAATACTATATTATAATTTCAGTTAGAATAAAGATTTACTATTAATAAAACTCTCAAAGGCTTTTATATTAAAATATTATAATCTTTCTATTTGAATACTATATTATAATTTTATCCTTACTTTGAAATATTCTTTACTATTAGTATCTTTTTAATTTTATATTCTTCTTAGGTTTTATTTTTGTTTCTAATATAAATTAGGATACAATTAGAATATATATCTATATACTATAAAAGTAATAATAAGCTATATATTCTATTCAGTACATATAATTTCGCTACTTTTAATAAACTATTTATTACATTGATAACACCCCTAGGCTTAGGTTTTCTTTATTTTAAACTTAGTATTTCAGTAAGAATATCCGGATTAAAACTAACAGATTTTAAGTTTATTATATTAAACTCCATGTTGCCTTCTACTTATTTAATGAGATTAATATAGAGTATTAAATAGATACCTATAGGAATATTCAATGTGATATTTGATAGGTTGAGTATATTAACAATTTAATGTTTAGAAATTATCCAGTTGAGCTTCTTATTTATTTAATTTATCTTAATGTAGTATAATAGTAACTATACTTTAATTTTAACCTAAAGACTTTAATTATATATTATATTATATTAATATCTATTCTATTATATCATTATATATATATTATTACTGTTCAATACTATTCGTAAAATAAGATAAGCATACAAAAGTGTATTCTAAATCAAAATAATTAGTTCATTCTATTATTTAAAGGTATAGAATAAATATAATATTAGACTTATTGAAAGGTTTATTTAAACTCATTTGAATAATCCAAAAACTCCCTATTAATAAGTATTATTTAGTATATAGTAATATAAGCTAATTAATCCGATTATAAAAAAGTGATATATATATATATATATAGTAATATTTAAATCCTAAGTATTATTCTTTCTCTCTTACTATCTATCTAGGAGTAGAATAGTATTCATAATAGTTATTATATTCCCATTAATTGATATAATATTATTTAAAACGTTTTAATTTAATCTGAATTATAGTTAGTAGCAATTAATATAAAGAATCTATAGAATTATTTCTAAATACTTTAAAACTTCTCTATATACACTTTAATAGTAGTAAATATTATAATTTCTATTTAGATAAATTTATCAAGATAGCTAGATAAATAGGTAAATTAATAGTTAAGTTATTACTATAGATAACCGTGAAATCAGGAGAAACGTGATATGATAAAAGTAGTTTTCTTAACATGAGGACTTATTTAAAATATTTGTAATGATAATAGTTAAATAGAAGGAGAAATAGTAATTCAATTAAAAGTATAATTAACTATTTCTAATTGCTATTTATAAAAATATTAAGATTCTTATATAGAGAGTTTATTTTAGAGTTCTAGTTATAGTTATAGTATATAGACTACTATAACTATAGCGTATAAGGTACTATAACTACATGATATATATCTTCATATAATATATAGGCTATTATAACTATAGCATATAATATATTATAACTATAGTATGTAGGCTAAGGTATAGCGTATACTATAGCGTAGCTATAACGTATGAGTTATTATGACTATAGCATAAGAGGCGCTATAACTACAGTATATATAGCTTAAACTACTTCTAATACTTTATAAAAGAATGAACCTCTATGCCTTTACTTTATTTACTTAAGAACTACTAGGGGTAAAAAGATAAAGTAAATAGGTATTTATAAAGCGATCTTTATACGATTCATTTATATAGAAATATCATTGAATGTCTTATTATTTCTACTAGAATAATAGAAATAAACGTTCTTTATATATTAGAATACATTTAATATTCCTTTATAAGGTTCATTTTGCTAGTCTATAGCTTGTTGATATAAAAACTTGTAAAACTTAATTAAATATAAAAAGACAAAGGTCATATAATATTATAAAACCTAGAACCTTTAGAAGGTAAAAAAAGAAAGACTTTTAAGATATTTTACGCTAAAATATAGATAAGGATTATTTAAACTTTACTCAGCCTAAAGATTTAATTAATATATTAGATATATTGTTTCTTATATTTATATAGTATATAAAGATACTTTTCCTCGTAGTAAGATTTCTTATAAAATAATATTATATATTTATATGTTTTACTTTTCTATAAAGTTCAGGATTTATAGCTAGGTTCTTTACTATTAAATTATTTATCAAGTTTTGAAATCTTTTAATTTTAAATACTCCTCATTTGAAATTTATATAATTATAACTATGAAATAAATATATTACCTTTTTATAGGTATCTAATAGAACTATATGTTTAGCTTTATAAATAGATAAAGCTACTATTTTCCATTTTATAGTAGAATAACTTATAATATTACTATTTCTTCCTAAATAGAAAATACAAAAAGAAGTAGATGTTTTATTATTTAGATCTCTTATTCATTTGAATTAGTATATTTTATAATATTCTCAATAGAAGATATATTTTTATAGTTATCAGTAAGTCTATATTTCTTACTATTATTTAAATAGCCCTATGTATAGTTAAGGGCTAAAAGATAGTTTTTATTTAGATTATACGTAAATTGAGAATAGCCTATTACTCTAAAATTAATATTAAGTTTTACACTTAGAGCTAAATATAATAAAGGTCTTATTTCCTATTAAAGCTTTAAAATATCTTTTTTAAAAGCTTTTTCCTTATTTTCAACTAATCTGAAGTTATTACCTATAGGAGTCTTGGATTTATAAATAGTTTATATTTTTATTTCTTAATAACTTCCTTAGTATATCTATTCTAGTTAATAGTAACTATCCTTTTCTTTTAGTTCATAGATAAATCATAACTAAGAAAGGTAAAAGGCTTTCCTAAATTCTAGATTTTAACTGTCTATTTGAAAGAATTATATATATAATTAGCTAATTCTTAATTATTAGTAGCTAGTAACATATCGTTAATACAATAACCTACAATAGCTATATAGAACTTTTTATTTAAAGTAAAGATTCCTTTTTTCTAAGAAGAAATAATACATCCTATTAAATAAAGAATATTGTTTAGGTAATTATACTAAAGTCGAAGACTTTATTTCAGACTATATAATACATCATTTAATAAATAAATAAAAGTATAGTTGCTATTATTCTTATATATTCATATTTATATAAGAGTTAAATTCTAAAGAATCCTTCTTTATATTCAAAAGAAATCAAATTAGTAGATAAATATATATAGGTTTATTGATATTAGTATAAATAAACACTATAGTAATGTTATATTATATTAAAATCTATTTTAAATAAATAGAAAGAATTATTATATATCTCTAATTTCTAGGCTTATAGGTAGTACTCAAAGTTTCTTAATAATTAATACCTAAATATTAATTATAGCCTTAAGTTATCTATTTAGCTTTATATATAACGCCTTTAGTTATATTATTCATTCTTAGTTTATAGACCTATCTACTACTTAGAATATTAATATCTTTAATATTAATAGTAGATAGAAGTATTATTTTCCAACTATTTATAGATTTTATTTATTCTATTTCTTTTATTATAGCTAGACCCTAGTTTCCATATTCAGGAGATTTAAATACTTAGATAGAAGAAGTAGATTCTTCTATTTTATTTACTAATAAAATATAAGAAGCCTAATTATTTGTATTAATACCTTTATATAACTTTATATAATTACTCAAACTTAGATAGTTTAAAATAGTATAGAAGGCGCTCTCTTTATAGGCTTTATAGTTTATTTTAACTTCGTCTAATATAGTAGGCAAATTGATATATAGGCTGGACGTTCCCTAAATATTATTATTACTCTCTATCTTTAATTCTAATATTCTAAAACTTTCAGTTATTTCAATATTTGAATTTCCCTCTGGAATTATTCCAGTTATTTCTTGAACTTCAGTAGTTAGATTTATTAAAGAGTTATTACTATTATTATTATTATTATTATTATTATTATTATTATTATCTATATTACAAGTAGATTTATCTAGATTTAAAGTAAGATTATTATTAAGCTGACTAGACTTATAATTATTAGAATTCTTCTCTAAATTAATAGATAAAGGGAACTCTTTTTTTAAAATATAAAAGGTATTTTCTAGGAATTTTATATCCCTAGACTATATAGTTCTCTTTTTATTAAAATCCCAGAATTTATAAGTATTATTTCTATAAGCTATAATAGCTCCTTTATAAGCTCTTATATCTAATCTTTTAGTATTAGGATCTTTATTTTTATAATAATTGAGATTATTATATACCTTATTATTATTAATATTAAGTCTTATTTCATTTTTTAATTTATAAGGAGATTTGAAATTTATAGAATTATAAAGAGCTCTATTATATGTATATATATAGAAGCTATTAAAGCATCCTCCTATAAATTATAAAATAGATTTAAATAAGAAATTAGAATTCCAATTTTATTAATTAGAGTTTCTATTACTCTTTCTATTAAACTATGAGATTTATAAGTATAGAGAGGTCTAATACTATATATAATACTAGAATAAGAATAAATATCTTTCATTCTTTTATTAATAAATTTATTACCTCTATTAGCATTAAATTCTTCTATTGTTTTCTTATCATTATTATTATTTACTAATTCTTCAAATTTGAAAAGGACTTTATAAACTACTTTAGCTGACTTGGTTTTTAATAAAAGTCCCTAAGTAAACCTATTTGACTTATTAATAAATAGAATAAATCTATTACATATATTATATATTATAGGAGTTATAAGTTTATATAAATCTCCATTAATATAATCTAAATATTAGAGATCTTATGTTTTTTTAATTGTTATTGATAATATTATTAGTAAAGCTTCCTTTAATATAAGCTTTATAAATAGAAAGAATATCTATTTTATTTATTATATAAGATAAATTTAAAGTATTATCTTTTAAACTATATATTATCTTTATATTAACATAATCTAAATAGTTATATAAAAGCTGAATAATTTGTAATATAATAGTAGAAAGAATAATATTCTTTTCTAAAATAGGAATATGAAATTTATATAAATTATTCTTCTTAAATCTTACTATTAAAATAGAACTCTTTTCTATATTATATAATATAGGTTGTTTCTAGAAGGTTAATATAAGTCTTATAGTATTAGGTTTCCTTTGAGATCATAAACTAACTTCTAACTCTAGAATATAATAAACTTCTTTTAATATAAAGGTTTAACTTCTTCAAAACATTTTTAAGTTTCTTATTATTCTTATTATAAAGTATATAGTACTTCCCTACTTAATCTATTTTAAAATTAGTTTCATATTAAACAAAATAGATTTACTCTTAAATATATATAGTAATAGCAGTATCTAAGTAAAAGTAAATATCTGTATAATTGTCTCTTTTAATCGAATTTCTAGAACTTCTAGTAGTTTATTAATTTATTAAAAAACCTAGATTCTTATTATTATTATTATTTCTTTTTATAAGAAGCTTTTAGATAATACTTATATTTTTAAAAACGTTATGTTCTTTAGAAAGTATATTAAGATTTATATCTTTAGAAATAAATTGTTTAAACTTAGAAACTCCTTTAGCTTTACCTTCTAATAATTACTTTTCTATTTTATTATGTTCTTTAGTTCTAATTGAAGTAATATTAATAGGTTCTAAATCCTTCTTTTCAGATTCCTTCTTATTTCTATTACTATCTTTAACTAAGATACTCTTCTATTAACCTTGAGTCTTTTTTAGATGAGAATAGGTATAGTTTTCTTTAGTGTAATTATTTTTCTTATAATCTTTATATAAGATTCCCTTTCGTTTGTTATAAAGCTTTTGAATAATTTTAAAACTCTTCTTTTTCTAAGTACTTTTAGTATAACTTATTGAATTATTATTTTTGCTTCTAGATTTGTTTAATAAATTAAAGAATAAAGAATTTAAAGTATAGGCTTCTTTATTAAACCTAAAGGTCCAAATTATAGGAGTAATAAAACCTTTATAATCAGAATTTAAGCTATTTAAAATATATATCATAAGTATCTATTTAAATAATTCTAATTTATTATAAAATAGATTATCAGTTAATTCTTTAATTCTGGTTAGAAATTCTTCTATAGTATTAAAACTGTTTAAAGTAATATTAGAAAAGGTTTCTATAAGTTATAAATCTATCAGTAAATCCTGAGGGCTTATAGAGTTCTTTCAAATATTTCAAGAGTTCAAAAATATCTGTATTATCTGTTATAATTTAGAAAGGGTTACTTCAATAGTATAGCTATATATAATTGAAAGCTTTTTTATTTCTATCATTATTTCCAGAAGTAATAAGTTAAATAATATCTATAAAAATATCTTTCTTAGTAAATTAAGCTTTAATACAAATAGATTAGATCTTATAATTACTACTTCTTACTAATTTAAGATTAGTATAATATCTAGAGTTATTTATTTTATTAAAGTAAAATAAATTATTCAAAATATACTATTTATAAGGATGTTTGTAAAAAGATAAAAGGTCTTATAATATATAGTATAGAAAAGTACTATAGTTTTGAAAAAAATAAAAATTCAAGATTAAAATCCTTTTTTCTATTTGAAATAAAGATATAACTTAAAGAATAAATCTTAGAGTTAGAAATGTAAGTCTCGGTATTTTCCTTCTCTTTTGTAAATAAATTGAATTTTTCCTTCTTTCTAAAATTAATTAAAGAGTAAGGTAGAATTTAAAATAAAAAGAGTTAATTTGCTATATATATTAATCCTTTTACTATTAAAATAATTTGAAACTGAAGAAGAAATGAATTTAGAAGTAACTTAAAAAAGTAGTTAATTAAGAGTAAATCTCAAATATGTAAAGAATTAAAAAGAGTTGAAATAAGTGGAAAGATTAGATCTTCAGATATTAATATAACTTATTAAATAAGGTTGACGTTTCGTAAAAATAAAGTAATTCTAATAAGGTATTTAGGTTTTATAAAAGTAGTAAAAAGGTAGAGTTTTTTATAGATTTTATAATAGTATTTGATTTTTATACATAAATAAGAAGGATAATGCTTTAATAAATAAAATATAGAATCTCTAGATTAAGACAAACTAAGCTTATAACCTATTAAGATAGATAGATAGATAGGTCAATTAATAGTTCAATTATTACTATAGATAATTATAGAATTAGGAGAAATAGAATATAATAAAAGTAGTTTTCTCAACATAAGGACTTACTTAAAGTATTCGTAATAATAATAATTAAATAGAGGAAGAAATAGCTATTCAATTGATAGTATGATTAACTATCTCTAACTATTATTCGTAGAAATATCGAGGTCTTTATATAAAGAGTTTATTTCGGAGTTCTAGCTATGCTACTAGAGTTCCAGCTATAGCTATAGCGTATAAGCTACTATAGCTATAGCATATGACGCGCTGTAACTACAGCGTATAGGCTAAAGTATAGTATACGCTAAAGCATAGCTATAGTATATTAGCTACTGTAGCTACAACGCATGAGGCGCTACAACTATAGCGCATATGGCTTGAACTACTTCTGGTACCCTGTAAAAGAATGAACCTCTATGCCTTTACTTCATTTACTTAAGAACCACTAGGAGTAAAAAGGTAAAAGAAGTATGCATTTATAGAACGATCTTTATACAATCTAGTCATACAGAAATAGCGTAGGATTTCCTATTACTCCTATTAGAATAATAGAAATAGAAGTTCTTTATATATTAGAATAAATCGAATAATATTTAAATAGCTGATTTATAATTATTATTAAGAACTTTAGATTTCTCTTTCTAGTGGATAGTAGTTCTATTATTAAGTTAATAGAAATCTGTAATTAAAACTTATTAAGAATTAGTAGGAATCTTATCAAGTTTTAATAGTATTAATAGTATTTATATATATACTAATAACTATTTTATATTAAGATAAAATATTTAAGATCTTGTAATATATTATCCTCATACTAATTATAGAAAAGTACTATAAATAGTAAGTTAATATTAGAATAGTTTAGAATTAAAGAATTATAAACTATTTAAAAGATTATAATTATTAGTAGTTTATACTTAGAGATTTAGTTTCAGCTTTAGTATAATAAAATATTCTTACTTCTTATTATGTAATTAGCTACTTATATTTATATTAAAACTTCTAATAGAAATATTATTATTACTTAGTAAATAGTTTTTGAATAAATTGTATATTCTTATATTATTATAATTATTTAGTTATATAATATTAATAATATATTGTTTTGGAATATACTATATATATATATAGGAAAGTTATTAATAATATAGTAATATATATTCCTCTATTTATATAGCTTATTCCTAGCTTCTCTCTATTATTATATATAATTAGGAGGTAAAATCTAAAATATATTATATATAATTAAATATAGCTATACGCGCTACGCGAGGCTCTATTTCGAATAGTTTAAATAAGGCGAGGTTTGTAGAAATAGCGCTAGCACTTGAAGTTTATTTAGTACAAACTCTACCTCTTAAGCATATTATTCTTAATATATTTCCCTAGCTTTAAAAGCTCTACCTATAGGCTAGCCTTTCGAATAATACTAATTAAGCTTTTAATTTATATCTCGTAAGAAGCTCTTTTTATTATTCTATTATTCTTATTAAACTTCTACCCTTATAGTAAGAAGAATAATACTATTTATAAGCTATTTAGATATTTTTTATTAGCTAGGCGGCATCTTAGGTACTTCCTAAGCTTTTATTAGGATTTTTCAACTACTAGAAATCTTTTTTAAAATTCCTCCTCTTATTATAACTTTAAATAGCTTAACTAATCTATTATATTAATCTAAATAATAAAAATACTAAACTAGTAACTCTAGAAAAGCTTTATAAGGCTATTAATTATAAAATCTCTTAAGGGTATATATTTAATTTTAAAATACTCCTACTAAACCTTTTATTATAACTAGTAGTTATAAATATCTATATACTATAACTTTATATATAGTTATACTATTTTAATAGTTATAAAGTATATTATTTATTAGTTATTATACTAGATTTAGATAGTTAGGTAAGGCTTATATACTTTATCCTTATTAAACATATTTATTACAAAATCTATTTAGAATATAATAATAAGATAACTAGTGAAAATTGCCTCTCGAGCGGCTTAGGATAATACTAAAAGCTCTACTTTAGTTATTAAAATAGTAATAGTATTTTATTTATTAGTTCGTTATACTATTAAGCCTCTAAAAAAACGCATTATGTATACTTAAGAACTTTTTTAATTATTACTATTATTTATAAAGCTAGTATTTATAATAATTATAAGGCTATTAAATAAATTATTAGCCTTATAGTTAAACTCGAGGTAGAGGTTTTTCGTCTTACTAAGGTAATATATTATTCATTTAGTTTCTATATAGTAGTTATCTAAAGGGTTATAGTTAAAACGTAATAATTAACTTACTGTATAAGTAATATCTAGTCTTATTATAACTATAATATAATTAATAAAACTGATATTTTATTAGTAATACTTAATTTTTACATAAGAGGCTTAATTATACTATAGTAGGAGTTCTTTAGTTTTTAGAAAGATTTCAAACTATTTAATATACTATATATACTTTATAAAGCGCTTAAGGAGCTTTTTAATATATACTACTTATAAAAACTATAGCTATTATACTACTTAATCTTAAATAACCTTAATATTAAGAAATTACTATAAGTCTTTACTTCTCTTAAA
>QAPG01000325.1:0-25462 GCA_004366825.1 Colletotrichum spinosum
AAAGAAATAATATAGTTATAATTTAATTTTTAAATGTTCTTATAATTTATAAAAGAAATATCTCTAGTAATTAGGAATATTTAAAATATTCTATTAATACTTCTTAAGTTTCTAAGTTCTAGTATTAGAAATTTTATCTTATAGAAATATTAAATTATATAGTTAATTATATTTTAATATATTTAAAAAAGATCTATAAAATATCTTAAGAGTTAACAATATATAAATAAGATATCTAGTTATATTATGATTGAAATATAAAGAATTAAATTAGTTTTTATCTAATAAGTATAAACCTTCTTTAATATAGTTTAATTAGAATTTATAGTAAAAGATACTAGTAGAAGTAGTAATATTAGAATTAGCTTATATTTAAAATTGAAATAGTCTATAATATTAGTAATACATATATTATAAACTAAGTAAGCTTTTTAATATTCAAGATTTCTTGTAATTTAAACTCTTAAGAGATACTTAATAGGACTTTATTCTTAAAGTTTATAAGTATATTTTATATTTTCAATAATTCTAAAAATATTTTCTTTAGCTACTTAATGATATAAGAGAAGAAAATTATCTATATAAAATAAAATATGAATATTTAAACTCTTATTTTTCAATAGATAAAGCTTTTTTAGGTATAACTAGAGCCTTAATAATTTTAATATAGTATAAAAAACTTTATATTGAAAAAGAAGTATATTTTAAATCTTTTAAAAAACTTATTGAAGTTTTATATAGGATTTTACTACTTTAAATCTATCTAGTATTTTAACTATTATGAGAAGTTTATTAATATTTCTTATAATATTTAGAAATTTATTAATAGTATTAAATTATAAGACTTTAAAGTTAAATTATATTATAATTACTATAGCTACTTGAAGAATTCAAATATCTAGTATTACTATATATATAATCTATAGTAGATTGACTAATTATATATTTCTATATATACAGATCCTCGTTTTATATTATTCTAAAAGATTATTTATATCTATCTGATAAGTAAAAACCTATTTAGAAATAGAGTTTTATCTTAATATTCTAATAATCTATTTCTTACTGAATATCTTTCTTTTTTAGCTTTATAATTTTAGTTCTTATTATTATAATAAAATACTTTTATAGTAGTTCCAAAGAATTAGTAACATCTTTCTAAGTCTTTAGTAGTATAACTAGTTAATTAAAGTATCTTTAAGTCTTGATAAAAAGATTTCTTTTTTTATTATTATATTTTAAATATTAAGGAATATAATTAAGAAGTTAAGATTATTTTTATCTAGTTCTTACTACTAATTAAATAAATAAGTATTAGTAAAACTATTTTATTTAGATTTTATAAGATATAAAATACTATTATTATATTGTTTTAAAATTATTATATAGTTATTAATATTAATCTCTAATTTAAGTTATTATTATTATTTATTCTTATATAGTCAGTTAGGTTTCTAAGTAGTTAAATCTAACTTTATTAGTTAAGGTTTAAAGCTATATTTCAGTTTTTTCTGAGTTAGCTAAATAGGAGTTTTAAAGTAATTACCTTTCTATTTAGTTAAAATAAATATTTCTTTTTAGTTAGCTAGATTTCTTATTTTAAGTATTTTATTTAGTTTTCTAATGATTAGTATATTCTTTAAATGCTAATTTTTACTTAGAGTTGTTTTATCTAATTAAAATTAATTAGAAGTTTAGATTAGTCTTATTAGTTTTAATATTAGCTTAAATATAATTCAATATATTCTATTAGTTTTCAAAGCTAACTCTAGGTTTAGTTTAATATTTTAGGCTACTTTTAGTATTAATAGGATAGCTAGTAGAAGAAAGAGTTTTCTGTTGAGTATTCTTACTATTTTAAAATCTCTAAGTATTTTAAGAATAGAGTTATTATATTCTTTAGTAATTAACTTAACTAGTAGTTCTATAATTTCTTTTGTAAGTATTTTATATAAGTTGTATTTGAAGTAAAATTTTATCTTATTAAATTTGATATTTTAAGTAATAATGCTTTTTTAGAAAATAGAAACTTAGATTTTATGGAAGTTATAAGTATTAAGAATATGACTTATTAAGTATCTAATATATCTCCTTAATTTAACTTCAAATAATCTTTTTTAAATACTTTATTTGTAATATTTCTTAAGTAAGTATACTTAATATCTATAAGTATAAATCTATTTTTAGTAAAGTTATAAGTTTTAATAAGAGTTTAAAATATGCTCTAATACCTACTAATATAAATACTATTTATATTCAGTTCTATTAATTTTATATGGTAATTTCTAATTATTTAAAATATTTAGAGATATATGATATAAT
Organism: Colletotrichum spinosum; assembly: GCA_004366825.1. NCBI lineage: Eukaryota > Fungi > Ascomycota > Sordariomycetes > Glomerellales > Glomerellaceae > Colletotrichum > Colletotrichum spinosum. The sequence goes on from QAPG01000325.1 coordinate 2,323, forward strand.
ATAGCTACTATTTAAATTAATTCTATTTATAATTTAAATAGTAGTCTAATAGCTTTTTTTATTTTTATCTTTTAAGTAACTAGTCTTTTTCTAGTATACTTATTCGTTCTAACTAGTCTTTTAATATACGAAGGAGATAGTTTGAAATTGATTTCTTATTCTATTGCTTATTTTTAATAATTAGTTTCTCTATTAATTAATATTACTATTCTCTTAATATTTTAGTAAGTTTTATAAATTATAAAGCTTTTTTACTTTTTAACTTCCTTTTCAAATATTGTTATTACTAAAAAACTGAATTATAGAGTTTATTAAGTAGTATAAAGATAAGGAGTAAGCTTAAAAATTTACTTTTAATAATAGGTATTTAGGAGTTACTTATATTAGTTTTAAGAAAGTTAAATAGATCTTAAGTAATATAGTAGAATAGGCAAGCTAATTATAATTCTAAAGTTTATCTAGAAATTACTTATTAAAAGTAGGTTTCTATATAATAAGAATAATCTAATTACTTTAGTTTTATAGCTTTTACCCCTTAAGTATTAAAAACTAAATACTTAAGAGTATTCTTTTTAAAATATCCTATTTAAAAGTATTATATATAGGTATTATTAGATCCTATATCTAAGAGAGTTATCTTAAACCGAAGTTAAGAAAATAATATATTTGAATATTTTAAAATAGAATTTAAACTACTCAAATAGACTATAGGATAATTTAAAACTAAGTTATATTTAAAGAATATGAAGTTATACGTTCTAAATAGCTATTTGCTAATAATAAATTAATTAGTTAGGCTAAGTTTTTACTTATAATTAAAGCTAATGTATTAGATGTTAGTTTTATTGAGAAGTAGAACTTTTAAAATAATAATAATATAGAAGTTTTTAATATAAGTAATATTATCTAATATTAAGTTTAGTGTATTTTCCCTTTTTAAACTATGAAGAATATTCCTAATTACTTATTTACTTTATCTAATTGCAAAGAAGTCGGCTAAGTTATATTAAATGATATCTATTCTTTTACTTAACTTAAAAGATTCCTATCTAAAAAGTCTATGGAATTAGTAATATAGACTACTCTATAGTTATTAAATATTATACTTATTAAAAGTAAGTAAAGTTTTGAAATAGTTAAGAAACTTTCAAGAAGAATTATAATTAACCCTTTAAAATGAAAAAGGTTAATACTTATATATATTAAGTTAGAAAGATAGTAGCTACTACTATTAGATTTACTATTTAAAAGAGTTATTTTCACTTTTAAAATATCCAAAGACGTCTTTTTAGTTTTATTAATATATCTTTTAGAGTTTAATTATTATTTTTTAGTTACTCTTTAGTAAAGAATATATAGTCTGAAGTTATTTACTCTGTTTATAATACTATTTTAAATAGTAATTATTATTTAAATATTAAGGAATCTATTATATAAGCTTATTATAACATATTTAATATACTTATAATCCTCTAGAAAGTATAAGTAATTTCTGAAATTATATAAATACTTTAGTTCAAATTAAGATAGACTATCTAACCTTTCTATAAAAATAATTAATATAAATAGCATTTTACTATAGCCTTTTATTGAAGTTTCGTTAATATAAAATAGGGTAAAGAAAACCTCTCTATATTTAGCTAGATTCTTAATTTCTAGATTTAGAATCTATCTCTTAATAATATTCTAATATTAAATTATAGCCTAACTAATTGAAATATATTAACTAAATACTTAAATTTATTCTGTAATTATATATATTCTCTAGATTTTAGAAATCTAATAAATAATAACTTAAGTGTAAATAGTATAATACTTATTATACTATATTAAACCAGAAATATTCAAATTTGCTTTCTTAAGGATTTTCTTATATTCTATTCTAACTTATTACTATATATCTAAATTGTCCTAAATATATTAATATTTTAGAGTTCTTAGAAACGTTTAAAGGGAGATATTATTATTACTAAAGAATTCTATTTAAATAAGTATTAGAAGGCTATTATTAATAGTAGTATCAACTTTTACTTACATTATATTATAATATTTCTTTATCTTTTTATAGTTAGATTCCTTAACTACTTAAAACTTGAAATCTACTATATAGTAGTTAAAAGTACTTTTAGTATTAAGAGGAAAAGGTTTAATACTTATAGTTATTTATTAAGTAAAATTTTCTTAGATAAGCTAATTATTAATATTGAGTAGATTAATTAGTTTTAAAATATTAAAATCTAGTTTTATATTTGGATTAAAATATTTTTAGATATCTTAACTTATTATATAGAATTATCATATAATATATTAATAATTAAAGTTAGATCTATTAGATAGTTTTATTATTATATTAATGCTACTAGTAGTTAAATATACTATTTTGAAAAAGTTTATTAATGAACTAATAAAATAAATGAAAAACGACTTTCTTTATATTACTTAATTAATAGTAATTTAGAAATAAATTAAATAAAACTAGACTTATAACTATAATAAATAGAAATATAGTATATAGTCTAAATATAAATTATTAAAGAATATAATCTATTCAGACTAGAGTGAAGCACTCGAATATATATAAATAGAACACTTAGGCTTTATAAAAGTCGGTATAGCTATATAGTAGCCTTAGTACTATATTTATTCTTATAGTTTTCTGAATAAAAGTTATAAATTTACTGAAATAAGCTTCTTTTATAAAAACGAGTTATTTATAAGCTTATTATATATTTTAGCTATTATAATTAGATTAGTATATAGCTATATCTCTTCTTTTTTAAAAAATATATTATTCGCGATAATCATATAAATATATAACCTTTCCTAAATAATAACTTTTTTTTTCATTATTCTTATAAATATTTTAAATTATAGTTAGAAGGTTTTAAAACTAATAAAACTAATTCGATAGATTTCTATAATCTAAATTCTTAACTTAAAAGTAAAACTTATAATTCTTTATCTCTATTATTTATAAGCTTATGAAATGTAATAATACAAATAAGGGTAATTCTATTTTATAATTTGATTTATACTTTATAGGTTTAGCTTTATTTATAGCTAATTAGAATCTTTCTCTCTGCTTGAGGTTTTATTCTTCCAGATGTAACTTAAGCTTCTAGATTAATATTAATAAATAAGTACTACTAATAATTTAGAATTAGCTTATATTAACAGTAGAATTCTTTCCTTATTCTAGACTTTTAGTTAGTATCTAAATAAGTATTATATTTAGTCTTAATATTATATGAGGGTAATTTGTAATATTAATAACTATTATTAATAGTTATACTTATAAGCATTTTAGAATATCCATATTCTTCAATAGGGCTTTAGTGTTATTTAATACAATTCATATTAATCTTTCTAACACTTTATTTTACTTATAGATATATAGTAAAAATATTTTAATTTTTATACTATTATCCCTTAGTAATAGTATTCGAAAGGTAGGTATTAATTAATCACTACTATTTATATAAATGAATTAAGTTAGTTTTTCAATGTAGTCTTTCCATTACATAATAAAGGAATATATCCAATATATTAACCTTTTTTCATACTATTAAATATTACTAATTTAAAATTTGATTTATTGTTTGTTACTAGTACAAAGTATTTCTACTAGTATACTAGTTTTACTTCCTTAATATTAATATAGATAATATACCTAGCTTTTATTACTTTTTGTCGGGGTATTCTTAAGGAATACTAGAGACTCTTTAATAAGTTCTAAATCTTATATTGTATTAGGATAATATCATATACTTAAAATAGATATTTCTAGTAAACTTGATTATTTACTTTATGTCTCAATATTTAGGATAATTTATTTTTTGATATTATAGTTCTAAATCTTCTTTCTATTTAATAGAAAATAATATTACTAGAATACTAATATTCTGCTAGTTTTTTATAGTACAGTTAAACCTTTATTATAATATATTGAGATATATAGAAATTATTCTATTAAAACCTATAATATCAATTTCTTAGAAATACCTTTTCCTAAAACAGAGGTTTTCTTTATTAATTCTATTTATAAAACACCTTTCTATATATAAAATATCTCTAAATTAGATCTTTAAATTTATCATTGAATATTAATATAACTATTCTACCATAATCTAGGTAAGCTACTTCTATACTAGTTATATTAAGTTAGCTTATTATTTCTAGAATTTCATTATTATCCCACAATATGTTATTAATAGTATAGATATTTACTTTTAAATTGTATAACTAGATATTATTTAAGAATTCTATTATTCTTAAGATATCTTTCCAATATAAGTAATATTATATCTTATTATCATAATAATTTTGAAAAATAAAGAGATCTTAAAAGTGAATTGATTCTAAATAATACTATACTTATTTCTTAACATTATCAAGTGAAAGTTCTTTCTTTTTAGGTGCTTTTTCTGTTAATTTTACTTCTATTTCCCATTAATTCTTTAAAGTATAATTCTAGGGAAAATATCTAGATATCTTATAACTATAGTAAATTAATTTAGTTTTCTTAATCAGTATGATTGAAACTTTATTTTTACTTATCTGAGTTATAATAAACTAGGTAATAAGTAATTTCTTCATATAGAGATAGGACTTATTTATGAGATCTATTTATAATATTTCTAAATTTATAATATCTCTATATTAACTACTAGACCCTATTCTAACAGCCTGATTCTTTTATAAAGTGTTTGTTCTTCAGATAAATATATACATATTTCTTTTGATAATTATTCTTCTACTCTTTTAGAGATAATATTCAACTTATTAAACTTTATAATATAATTTCTAAAGTTAGACTTTTGAAGTATAAATATGTTTTGTTAATCTCTAAAGAGTCTTTTAGGATAATTTCTAATTCTATATAAATTCTCGAGACAATGTTTTAAACTTTATGATTTCTTATTAATAGAAATAATCAAAATTATTAGTAAAGTTAAAGTATTAGGAAAAGCTATTAGCTTGCTCTTTACTATAACTATTGATAGATATATTACTCTTTAATGTAAGACTTTAGGTTTCATACTACCCTACTAACTACTATAGCTAACTTATAATTAATCTAGGGCTAAATCTTTTATGGTTATAGTAGCTAGTATACCTATTTTATATTACCTTCTTTGTAAATAATAAAATACTAGTAGCTTTTTTTATAATAGCTTTATACTTTTATAACTATTAATCTATAGGTTTAATACTTTGAAATATTTAATTATTACTAACTATAAGTATTCTATTTAAATATTAATTATAATTTTAATATTTATAACTTTAATAAGAAGAGCTAATAGCTTGCTTTCTACTATAACTATTAGTAGATATATTGCTTTTTAAAGTATAACTTTAGCCTTCCTATCCCCCTACTAACTACTATAACTAGCTTCTAGTTAATCTAAAGCTAAACCCCTTATGGCTATAGTAGCTAGTATACCTGCTTTATATTAACCTTTTTAATAATAAATAACTAATAACTCCTTCTACGATAACCTTACGCCCTTATGCCCTCACGCCCTCATAGCTATCAATATATAATTCGAATATCTCAAGACATTTAATTACTACTAACTATAGGTATTCTATTTATAGACTAAATCCTACCTATTCCTAAGATAAAACTTTATACTACTAATATGAAAGCTTTCTACTATCAATATAAACCAACTTATAATTTCTATATAAGTATAGTAGGACTCAGCCTACTTTTATTAGTAAATAATCTTAATATATTAGATATAGCTAATAAATAAATAGTACTTATATAAATATAAATACTTCTAGTATAGCTAGATAGTTTTTAAAACCTTTATAATTATATTATTATAATACTTTGAAATATCTAGTAACTAGTATTACAATAGGATATTAATATTAAAGTATTATCTAATTAATACTTAGTCTCTAATATTACTAGCTTAATATAATATCTTATAGGATAATTAGATAATTCTCTTTTAAATATTTATAAGCTATTTATTAATTATAATATTTAGAATGATATTATTAAAGTTGAGTCTGATATCTTGATAGTTTTAATTATAATAGTTATAATTAGATATTTCTATACTTATTTTATAGTTTTCTTTTAGTAAATAGTTATATAGATTTTAAGGAGATTTTAATTCTATTTTAGAAATATAGATATAGAAGAATAATAAGTTATAGAATGCCTAGCTCTTAGTATTCTTTTTTATCTTATTTGTAAGAAGTCTCAAAAGATTCTTAACTTTACGACTTTAGTAGTTACTTTTAGCTATATATATTAAGCCTTAGTTTTAATAAAACTCTCTCTATATAAAGTAATACTATAAGGTCTTCTATTACTATAGGGTTAAATATTAGAACTAGGGGTATAATTATCTATAATAATAGGTAATTTCATTATTATTTTAACTAGTTATAAGCTAGGATTAATATAAATACTATTATTAAGTACAATCTATAGTTAAATCTATATATAGGGTGAAGAGCTTAGATACTATTCTAAAGATAGAGTAAAAGTAACTAAATAATTAGTTTCTATATTTCTTTATATTATAGTTGAATTACTATATCTATTAAAAGATTAATTAGGTTTTATATTAGATTTGAATATCTCTCTTATTTGATAAGAGCCTTTTCATAATACCTTCTAGTTATTTAATATATTTTTATATCAAGAATATCTTCAACTAACTATTTAGTTTTTCTATTATCATTTATTACTAGTAATAGTTAGCTATTAGTAATTAATTTATTTAAATAAGTGATTAGTAGTACTTCTTTAGAAAATACTTGTATAGAATTAGTAGTAGATAGTTTCTAATACATCTAGCTGAATAATATATAGGTATAGTTCTTACTATAATATATTTATAATATAATTAGGTTAGGTTCTAGTTTAGCTTTAGTAATTTATAGTTAGAAGTATTTCATTATATTTTATGATTAATTGAATATTAATCTATAGAGAATTAGGTTTTACTTATTTAGGTTTGTAACTTCTATATAGTATCTGCTATATTAATATAAATATGCATTATGACTAAGTATATTCTTTTAACTAGTCAGTAAGTAGTACTTTTAGTATTATCAAGTAATGAAACTACTTTTTTAACTATTAGAATCGGGTTAATATAATAATTATAGTTTATAAAGAAAACTATAACTTCTATAATACTTGACTACTAATTATAAAAAGCTAGTTATATACAAAGTAGTAAGTTATTCTCATTGTCTTATGATTTATATATAAGTACTTTTAAATTATTTAGATCTTTTAATTATACTATTTCATAATTCTATTTATTTATAAGTAGTAATTAGTATTTATTAAGTAAATAATACTTATTGACTAATAGAATCTTTTTAGAAGTAATCTATTTAATGAAACTTTCTATTATTTATTATGGAGTATAGAATATCATAACATTTGTAACAGTGACTAAAAAATAATTAAATATGTATTTCTACTTCTATAGTATTCATTTCTTTTAATATAGAAGCTTTATTTAATAAACTCATAATAACTTAAAGAAATAGCTGTTTTATCTTTTTGTAGGGAGTGGGTTAGCAATGAAGTATATTAGAAAATTAGAGTATATTTAATTAAATATTAGAAGGGGTTTTAGGAATTTCTTCTTTGTTTATTTCGAAATGTAAATACGTCTATATATATAATAATTATATATAAACTAGTAGATATTTTAAGACTATTTAAATAATAAGAATTAATAGCTGATAACTTTTAGTATATTTTTATATTTTAGGTCATTTATAATGGAAGAAATATATAATTCTTATATTAATCTCATCTTGAGCGTGCTAAAAAGATTATTATTATTTTCATTATTTAAAATTCAAAGTCTATTTCTAAAGACAAGGTATCTTATTATAATGAGAATATGTTTAATACTCTAAATCTTAATATAAAGATTAAGAGGGAAGTTATATTCCTTATATTGAAATAATATAACAACTCATTAGTATAAAAGATTCTTTTTGATAGTATAATCCTTTATTCTTTATAAGTCTGGTTTTCGTTTGAAGATTTCAATATCACTAATATTTATCTATTTTACTTAATATTTTAATAGAAGAATAATACTTAGAATAATTGGTATTACTCTTTTTTATTACGTCTTATTATTCTATTCTATAGAAGTATCTTATCCTTTTCAAAAGAAGTATTAGGAATTACTATTGATGTATTTATTTGGTATTTAAAATAGAAGTTATATTAAAAAACTCTTCTATCTATTAATTCTATCTTTCTATAAATTACTACTTCTTTATGAAGTATTTCAAGTTTTCACAGTGAGTAAGGGCTTTAAGCTTCTTAATACTTTAGAGGCTTACTCTTCATATCTATAAGTAAGTTAATACTATAAAGAGTTCTTTATTACAAATGAAATAGTTAAACTCTATAGGAATTAGGTATTAGGAGTAGAAGTAAATCTTAAGGGTTTATAGAGTTTCTTTTAAATATTGAAATATTTAAGAAATCTTTATATTATTTTTAATAATATAAAGAAAGCTATTCTTATAGTATAGTTTATATATAATTTAAAGGTTTTGTATTTTTATCTTTACTTTTAGAAGTAATAGGTTTAGTAATATTTATAAAAGTATTCTTACTAATAAGTAAAGTTTTAATATCAATAGATTGGATTTTATAATTACTACTTCTTATTAATTTAGAAATAGTAATTTCTCTTAAGTTCCCTAGTTTGTGTTAAAATAAGATAAATTATTAAAATATATTTATTATAAAGGGTCTTTTTCAAAAAGATATAAAAGTCAATACATTTTCTAAAAGGGTAAAGATTAAAGGATTGAAATCCTTCTTTGCTATGTAAAAAAAGATATAACTTAAAGAATAAATCTAAAGATTAGAGATTTAAATCCTAATATTTTCTTTTTCTTTTTCTGATAAATTTAACTTTTGCTTTTGATACAATTAAGTGAAAATTAAAGTAACATTCGGGATAAAAATAATTGATTTTCTATATGTATTGATCTTTTTACTATCAAAATAATTTGAAATTAAAGAGGAAATAGATTTGAAAATAATTTGGGAAAATAGTGAATTAAGAATGAATCTTAAGTCTCTAAAGAATTGAAAAGGGTTAAAATAGATAGAACAAGTAAATTTCTAGGGTTTTAAACAGCTTATTGAATAAGGTTAATATTTTGTAAAAACAAAGTAGTTTTCATAAGATATTTAGTTTCTATAAAAGTAGTAAGAAGGTAGAGGCTTTAATAGATTTTGCTATAATATTTAATCCTTATAAATAAATCAAAAGGGTAATCTTTTAAAGAATAAAATATGGAGTCTCTAGGTTAACAGGAATTAGGTTTATAATTTACTAGAATAAATAGATAGATAGGTAAATTAATAGTTAAGTTATTATCAGAGATAACTGTAGAATTAAAAGTAATATAATATAATAAAAGTAGTTTTCTAAATAGAAAGACTTACTTAAAACATTTAAGATAATAATAATTGAATAGAAGGAGAAATAGTAATTTGATTAGTAGTATAATTAACTATTTCTAATTATTATTTATAGAAATATTGAGGTTTTAATATAGAAGGTTTATTTGAGAATTCTAGTTGTATTACTAGATTTCCAGTAATAATTATTATATATAGGCTACTATAATTATAATATATAGGATATTATAGGTATGATATATATATCTTAGCATAAAATATAAATTATAATAACAATAGAGATACTATATTATAACTACAGTATATAATATATTATAACTATAGTACATTAATCATTATAATTATAATGTATAAGGTATTATAATTATAATATATATTGTTTGGATTATTTCTAATATTTTATAAAAGAATAAGCCTCTATAATTTTACTTTATTCACTTAAGAACTACTAGGGGTAAAAAAGTAGAATAAGTATATATTTATAAAGTGATTTGTATATGATGTATTTACATAGAAATATTATAGAACTTCTCGTTACTTCTATTAGGATAATAGAAATAGAAGTTCTTTATATATTAGAATAAATCTAATAGTAATAAGTTATTATTAATATAAATACTATTATCAAGTAAGATTAATAGTTAAATCTATATATAGGGTGAAGAGCTTAGACATTATTCTAAGTATAGAGTAAAAGTAACTAAAGTACTATAAACTAAACCTTTAGAACCTTTAGTATAAATATAGTTAGTAAGTCATTTAATATACATCTTTGTATCTACCTTTATGTAAATAAATATACTAGTAATATTATATTAAAGTGGAATCTTGTTGTAATACATAGATATAATAAATATGTATCTGTAAACTTTAGGCTTATAGGTAATACTAAAAGCTTTTAAAAAACTAGTATTAAAATATTAGCTGAAAGCTAAAGTAACTTATTGAGTTCTATATATAAGATTACTGGAATCCTAGTTATTAGATTTTATTGTATAAACCCATCTATTTCTTAATATATTAATAACATTCTTTTGAATAAAGGAAATCTTAGGTAGTAGTATATTAGTTTAAAGTTCTATAGGCTTAATAGATTTAATTTTTCTATTTATAGTTTGAATTTAATTATTATTATATTGAAAGGTTATACCTTTTGAAAACGTATATAGTTTGTCTAGAATATTAACTAATAATATATATTTAATAGTATAAAAACTACTATTCTTATCAATAAATAGATTATTATTAACATTATATTAATTATGCTTAGTATAGAAAACTAAAAGAGAATAGTCTTTAATAATAAGGAATATACTTATCTTATATAAATACTATTTATAGTTTCTTTTTACTTTTAGATTTAAAGAAAGAATTTCTATAAATATAGTAGACTTTTTATTAAAGATCTAAAACTATTTAGAATTCTATTAGGATAAATTATAAAACAACTACTTAGTTCTTTATTAGGATAAGGATTTAAGTTATTATTACTATTATTAATTTTATTAGAAGGAAGAGAATAACTAGTATTTTTAGTAGAGTTCTGAATTCATTAGATTTTATAATAATTAGATTCTGAGAAAGGTTATTAGAATTAAGTTAGTTAGATTTGTTTATTTTATTAAGTTAATTAGACTTAGTAGTAATAGTATTATTAAAGATAGATAGGTCTTTTATTATTAAGAGTTAAATGAGTTTTTGAGAATATTTATATCTTTAGATGAAATAGTATTTTAGGCTTGAGAATTCTAAATTAAATAGGTAATATAATTGAAAGTAATTATAGTATTTGTTTTGTTTTTAGATTAAGCTTTTTAGAATACTTATTTTTAACTGATGTAATAGATTCTACCTTATATCTTTATATTACTAATAAAAGATTTCTTATTATTTTTGACTTTATATAGAGTTTTAAACTTAATAGAAGAATAACGTATTTTATTATAAATATAAATAGACGTTAAGATAGCTAACGTCTAAAAATATTAATGTCAATTAGAATTATAAAAACGAGCTTTAGTTTTATTGACTATAGTTTTATAGTTTTCTTAACTAAACTACTAGACTCATAAGTATAAAGTAGTTTCATATTATGAATAACATTATTATTAAGATAAATAATTCTTTCTTTATTATTAGAGAATTCAAAGGTACTATCTATATCAACTTCTTTATTTCTCTTATTATTATTATTATTAGTTATATTAATAAACTTTTTATAAGTTAAAATAGCTTCTTTAGAATCTTTATTTCTTAATAACTTTCTCTAGATAAACCTATTATATTTATTTATAAATCGGAGAAGGTATTTAAAGTATTTAAAAGTCTTTAGTAAAGTAGGTTTATATGAATTTAGGGTAATATAGTTAAAATATTGAAACTTCCTTAAAATATCTAATTTTCTATTAAGTGTATTAGTAAATGTACTTTTAACATAGGCCTTATAAGTATATAGCCTATCATTTTCAAGTACTTATAATTAATATTATATATTATACTTTCAATTAATTTAATAATATTATTAATATAGCTTATTCTATTATCTTATAGTTTTAAGTTATTCACATTAGAAAGATTAGTATAAAGAATTGAATATTCAGGTTGAATGGGGATTCTAAATTTATAGAGTTTATTAACTTTAGGTTTTATGAATAAGCGTTTATCCTGTTTAATATTATATATTAAAGATATGTGAAAGAAAATAGATAATACTCCTATTAAATAAAACTAAAATTTCTTTAATAGGTTAATATCAAGTTACAAGGTACAGTAATTATCATAGAAAGAATATTGAATATTATTCAAAGTTATCTTTAAATTACTTTTTGTAGTTAAAGTAATGTTTTTAATATTTTCCTATTCAATAGGCAAAAGAGCTTGAGTTTTATAAATTAAAAGATTATGATTTTTCACTATATAAATAATAGCTTTAGTATTAATAAAGAATAGAATACTTTAAATCTATTTAATAGAACTCCTATTCTACTAAATCTTCTTAGAAATAAAAGTATTTAGAGTTATTCCAATAATACTTCTTTTAAGAGGAATTTAGATAAGAGTTATACTTTTAAGTTTAATATTCTCTTCTTTTTTTCTTTTACTTCTCCTTCTCGAATATTAGAATTAAGCTATATAAGATCTTTAGTTATATTACTAGAGATTTCTTCAATTCCTTTTTTAACTGAAGTAAGATTAACTAATTCTGAACTCAAAATTCTATCTTTTATTTTTCTTCTTTTAGAAGACTTAGGAAGGTCCTTATCAATTTTAGACTCTTTTTAAATAGGAATTCCTTTGAAATGAAGACTATAATAACTCTTTTCAATATAGTTGTTTTTTTATTATAGTTATAGAAAATACCTTTCTATTTCTTTTAAAGTTTCCTAATAATTCTCAGAGACAATTATTGAATATTCTTATTGTTAAGTTTCCTTTAGTAATAATCAAAGAAGTCTAGGTTTTACTTTTGAATTTATATAATAAATTAGAAGATAAAGAACTTAGCTTATAAGAATTCTTATTAGAACTAAAGCTGTAAAAGATTAAAGCAACAAAACCTTTGTAACCTTTATCTAGACTATTTAAAATATAAATAATAATAATTTAGTTAGGTAGTTTAATTCTATTATAAGAAACATTATTAATAAGTTCTTTAATCTTATTTACATATTCTTCTATAGATTCAAAGTTATAAAGAATAATATTAAAAAGCCTTTTATAAATAAGAAACTTCTTAGAAAAACTAGTTACCTTATAGAGTTTATTTAAACAATTAAATATATAAAGAATATTAGTATTATTGTTAGAAACTTCTAAAGTGCTATTCTTATAATTTAACTATATATAAATAAGAGTTCCTTTTATACTTATTAGTATTGGTTTTAATAATAGGTTCAGTTCAATCTATAGAGACATTTGTGTTAATAAGTAAAGTCGTTATATAAGTAAACTAAATATTATAATTCTAAGTCTTTTTTAACTTAGGGATAAAGTATAACTTATAGTTATTTATATTTTAGAATAATACTTGAAGGGAGTAAAATAGTTATTCTATAAAGAATTAATCTGAGTTTTAAAGTACAATTAAAATACCTAGCGTCTAACTCTAGTAAACTATTATGAACTGGAATATCAAAAATAATATCATTTAATAGTTTTCTTATAGATTAAGGGAGGGGCTGATAGTTTGTTTTCTACTATAACTATTAGTAGATATATTACCCTCCAAAGTATAACTTCAGCCCTTCTACCCCCTATCAACTACTATAGCCAGCTTTTAGTTACTCTAAAGCTAAACTCCTTATAGTTATAATAACTAGTATATCTACCCTGTATTAACCTTTTCGTAAATAATAAATAACTAATAACTCTATTTATAATAACTTTATACTTTTATACCTTTATGCTTTTATATTCTCAAATCTCTATAACTATTGATATATAATTAAAATATCTTAAGATATTTAATTCCTAGTAACTATAAGTATTCTATTTAAATATTTATTTAAACTTTAATATTTATGGCTTTAACATCCTTACTAAGTCCTACTTAGTCTTAAGACGAAACCTTATATTATTAATATAAAGGTTCTCTAGTATCAATTAAAACTAACTTATAGTTTTTATATAAGTATAGTAAGACTTGACTTATTCTTCTTAGTAAATAAACTTAACGTATTAAATGTAACTAATGTGTAAATACTATTTATATAGATATAGATATTTCTAATATAACTCAATAGTTTTTGAAATCCCTATAATTGTATTATTATAATATTCTGAAGTATCTAATAACTAGTACTATAGAGATATATCAATATTTAAGTATTATCTAATTAATACTTAATCTCCAAAATTCTTAGCTTAATATAATAACTAATAAGATAACTAGATAATTATGTTTTAAATATCTATAGCCTACTGATTAATTGTAGCTTTAAAGATAAATTCATCAAGACTTAATTTAATAAATTAATTGTTTTAATTAGAGAGATTATAAGTAAATATTACTATATTTATCTTATATTTCTTTTTTAAGATAGCTATATAAATTTCAAGTGAACATTGAATCTATTATAAAGGATATAGAAAACCAATAGGTTATAAAATATCTAATTCTTATAAACACTCTATTTTATTCTATTTTAAAGGGTTTAAGAAAGTTCTTAACCCTATAATCTTAATAGTGACTTTTAGCTATATATATTAAATCTCAATTTTAATACAACTCCCCCTAATTATTATCATGAGGTCTTCTCTTACTATAAGGTTAAATATTAGACCTAGGGGTGTAATTATCTATACTAATAGGTAATTGTACTACTATTTTCACTAATGATGAACTAATATTAATATAAATACTATTATTAAGTAAAGTTTATAGTTAGGTCTATATATAGGATAAAGAGCTTAGATATCATTCTAAGTATAGAGTAAAAGCAACCAAATTAATAGATTAATATTTTAGTAATTTATAGTAGTTTAAAGTTTAAATCTTATACGAGATACCTTTTTATAATACTTAGAAATACCTTGAAGTCTTAATTTATAAAGATCTTAATGGACTTAAGATCTTAATCTTTAAAGATTTTAGTAGATTTAAGAGTTAGTTTATAAAGGATCTTAGTAGATCTAAGACTTAGTTTATAGAAGGTTTTAGTAGATTTAAGGTATGAGAGATTCTTAGCTTTTATTACCTAATTATTACTTTTATTAGCTTCATAGTAAACTTTCTATTCTAATGAATATAATTTCTTTATAGATTTATTTAGTATGAAGCTAATTAATTAATAAGAAGAAATAATTAGTTAGTTAAAATAGATATAAAAGAAATGGGTTATAAAGCTGTATAGAAATAGTTAAGAGAGATGTTATATAAACCGATAAGTAAAGGGAAGTTTAAAGTTAATTAGTATAGTTTCTAGTATAGTTTAAATAAGTATGAATAAAGGTATAGATATTAATATTAATAGGAAGTATAAATAGAAGTATAATATAAGAAGAGAAGTTAATATAGAGTTAGGTTTATTATTTATCGAATTAGTAATAAGTAATAAGTAGAAGATTAAAAGAAATTAATAACTTTTAATTATTAAAAATCAGAAAACTTAGAACAATATCTGAAGATAATCTTAATATTAATATAAATAGTAATAATAATAAGAAGTTTAAATTTATAGGAAGTAGAAAGCTTCATAGTATTAATATCTAAATAGAGTTTATTTTCAGAAAGATTAACTTTATATTATATTAAGCTTTTAGTTCTATTATACTTAGACTAGTGAATAGTCTATTTCCTATATATTCTAATCTTATAAGTATATTAATTTAGAGCATAAATAATGAAAATAGTATGACCTCCACTCTCATAATTAACTTTCGACAATAAATAGAAAATATAGAATTATAAGAGTAACAGAGAATACTCAAGCTTTTATTTACCTAAAATGAGTTATTAGGATAAATGTGAGTAATAGCTAAATAGCTAGAATTCTAACAAGGTCTCTTAAGAGTATATATTTAATTTTAAAGTATTTCTATTAAGCTTTTTATTATAAGTAGTAGCTATAGATACTCATATATTGTAGTTTTATATATTAATTTACTATCTTAATAATTATAAGATATATTATGCACTATTTACTATATTAAGTTTAAATAGTAAAGTAAGATGTATATATTTCACTTCTATTTAATATACTTATTTCGAAGTCTATTTAAAGTATATTAATAAGCTAGTTAGTAAAAGTAGTTTCTTAAATAGCTTACGATAGTACTAAAAGTTCTACTTTAAGTATGAAGTAGTAATAATATATTATTAACTAACTCATTATACTATTAAACTTCTAAAGAAATATATGTTATATACTTAAGAGGTCTTTAAATTATTCCTATTATCTATAAAGCTAGTATTTATAATATTTATAAGATTATTAAATAGACTAATTAATCTTACCTTTGAAGTTAAAGTAGAAGCTCTTTATCTTATCAAAATATTATACTAGTTATTTAACTTTTATATGGTAGTTACCTCAGAGGCTCTAGCTGAAGTATAAGAATTAGCTTATTAAATAAATATTATATAGTCTTATCATAATTATAGTATAATGAATAAAGCTAATATTTTATTAGTAGTACTTAATTTCTATATAAGAAGTTTCGTTATACTATAATAGGAATTCTTTAGTTTTTAGAGGGGGTTTGAACTATTTGTTATACTATATATATTTTATAAGGTATTTAAAAAGCTTTATAATATATGTTACTTATTAAAGCTGTAGTTATTATACTATTTAACGTTAAATAACTTTAATATTAAGAAATTACTATAGGTTTCTATTTCTCTTAAGGTGATATTTCTATTAGAAATCTATTGATAATATAAAAGGTTTAAAAGCATCTTTGAAAAACAATATATAGCTATTCATATGGAGGGAGAAGATAATATACTTTTTAAATTAGTAATATAATCCTTTTATAATAAGCTTAAAGTTAAAGTACTGAAGATTTATTTCTAAGTGGTATTATTATAAGAGAAGAGATTCTTAAAAGCTTTATAGTATTTTATTAAAGTAAAAGATTTTATTCAATATCTCATAGTTTAGTAATATCTCTATATAAATAATTCTGTCTAGTATTATATATATAAAGATATTAATTACATTACATTAAAGTAATTGGAAATTAAATTCATTGGTAATTATTATAGGAATGTAAAAGAATATACTTACTCAAATAGCTATATAAATCTTATAATTATCTTATAACGATTGATTTCTATAAATAATTAATTGAAAATTCATTTTTAAGAAACGTTTATACTTTTAAACTTATAAGTATAAACTTAATAATATTTTGAAAGTTTTCAACTTCTTATAAAAGCCCTACTGATCTTCTTATAAGAGTAAAGCTTTGAATAATTCTCAAGATACATTTATTTAGTTATTATTATATATTTAGCATATAAATCAATAAGTATTACTTAGTAAGATATAAGTAATAGCTATATTAACTATTATTCAATTCCTAGAGTAAAGGTTTCTATTATCTTATATTTCAAGTATTTTCTAATGTCTAATTTATTTTATATCTAGAATCTATCATTAGGATTTATAATGTTTATATCTTAGAAGCTTAAAAAAAAGTTAAACCTTTAAGATTCTATTGAATGAACTATTTATATTATTCGATAGTTACAAGGAAAAGTATTCTAAAACATCTTAAAGTAATTGAAAGATATTAATTAAAGAGACGTTTTCAATAAAGATCTCCATATTTGTCTAATATAACACCTTATTTATTTTTATGTTAGATTCTTCCTAGAAATACTTAAACCTTTTACTTCTCTATAGTTTTATCTACAAAAATAGGATTATAGAAGAATATAATAGTGACTTCTTAGATAATATTATATAAAGTCCAAAAATAGCTATTATATAGATATAAGACTTTAAATTCCTATAACTAGTTCTTATTTTAATCCAAAGTCTTTAATTAAATCCTTTATTAAAGTTCAAATAAATAACTGAATTAATTTTAAATAGTTCTATTATAATTATTTATTTCTATAATGATAAGAGATTTTGTTGGAATTAAGCTATCTAAATAAATAACATAACAAGAGTAAATTTCTTTTAAAGAAGAGAATTGTATTAAAAGAAATATTATAAGTTATAATAACTTTATTTTAAAATACGTTCTTTGTTTAATAATAATTAATTCTAATATTATTAATTAAAGGGCTAATAGAAATTTACTTCTTATAGTATACTAAAGAATTATATTAAGGTTTTATACTTATAGTAAGAATAAAGTATTTATAATTATAAGTATAGAAAAAAGTTAAATATAACCTTATAATATTATCTCTTTAAGTAATTTTATAAAGCTTCTAATATTATATGTACTAGTTTGAGGAATATATTAATATTTGATTATAAACATACTACTACTTATAGGATTTCAAATTAAAACTTATAAGATCGTTTACTTTTATATTTTATAGTTTGTATATATATTTTGATAATTATTTTAATATATTTAATACTTCTATCTTAATCCTAAGCATATAGAATAAATAGTTTGAAATATATATTTTAACAAATTAGATTATATTGCGGATTTCTATATTTAAAGCTCTTAGTATTCTATCTAAAAGCTTTAATATTAATACCATACTAATACTTTAAAAGTAGAATACAACTTTTAAATATTCCCATTATAATAATTTTAGTATAGTTAATAAGATAAATGTCTTACAAAGAATTAGTAGTTCTATTTATAAATATTAGAGTTAAAATATAGCTTCTATAGTTCTACTCATAGGAGTAAAAACTAAAGATGATATATTCTTTAGAGATAATATATAAAATACCCTTAAGCTTCATATAATAGATCTTCTATTTTATCTTATTAATATTATAAATTATATATCTCTCTTAAGTAGTCTAATGATTATTATATTTTATATAGCTATTAGTAATATGAATACTTTATATAATTAAGATGAAATAATTAAGAAGTTTTCTATTAAGATACTTTAACTATAAATATTAGAGCTATTCTATATCTTTTAGGGATTTTTAAACAATATTTATAATATATTATTAATAGCAATAATATTTAGGAGGAAACTTAGATTGTACTAAGTATACTATGAGACTAATTAATTCTTTATAAGATATATAATATTTAAAGATTTACTAATTATATTAAATATTTATAACTATAACTTTAGAATAATTACTTCTCTATAGTTAAGGTTAGTAATTTAACTTACTATTATATTAATAGCTTTATTCTTATAGCTATTAGAAAGAGATAAAACTTATAAATAAAGTGATATAGAAAGTAATATTATATAAATATAACTTAACTTCTTTATTTTGACTAATCATAATAAACATCTTAGTATTTCTATAACCTTTAATAAGTATAAACTTTATACTATACTGAGTATAGTTTCTTATAGAAGCTTCTTGTATAACTATAACATACTTTATATTTTAAAAGATATAAACTAAAGTATTTAAATCAAAAGTAGTTTCTTTTTAAAATGAATACTACTAAGGTTTGTCTTTATAATATACTTACTATATACTATTATAACTACTTTAGCTAGAAAGCTAATTATATAATGATTATTATCTGAAACTCTAAATTCTTTGAAAGAAGTCTAAGTCTAAAATTAAGAGCTATTTAATTCTCTCCTTAATTAAAATACTTAATATATAATACTTAACTTTTATAAATTAACTAAGGGTTTATATGGTAATAATATATTAGAATATAGTTTGACTTATATTTTAGAAGGTATAAAGGCTTATTTAAACCCTAAAGGTATCTCTTACTACTTTTAGTATCTAAAATAAAATTGAGAAGTTCTAATAAAATATTAAGAGTATTATAATTAATCTTATTATATAAGAAAACTTTAAAGAGATATTATATTACTTTCATAATAACTAAGATAACTTTATCTAAAAGTATAAAGTCTAAATAACTACGCATTATAACATATGATTCCATATACAGGATTTAATAAGTAAGAAAGCTAATAGATTTAGAGGATCATAAATTCAAAGTATGTTAATAATAAGAAAGTATAATTAACTACTCAAGTCTTATATATAGCGTCTCACTACGTTAGAAATTATACTTTAATTATTATTGTTAAATTAAGATACTTAAAGTTAAAAAGCTATCATATTTTATAATATACTAAAGTGATATTTTAGAAATATAAATTATTTGTAATATTAAAATAATGATAGAAGTCAATAGCTTATACTATGAGATCTTCTATTATATCTTAATATTAAGATTAGAATATTTTACTCTTATATCTAAAGATCTAAATTATCATAGAGCTTTGTGTGTTTAGCCTTCCTACTTAGTAGGTAGGCTTATATAATACTTACTAAATGATTTCTATAAGAGGGAAATACCTAGTAATATATTATAATTTATACATATTTCTATAGGTAAATATAGTTAAAAAGACTTAGTAGTCTAGCTATTAGTTCAGATCTAGCTATAACTTAGAAGTATATAGGGGCTAAAGGATAATAGAGTAATATTTAAATATATAAACTTATTAGTATAGGTTTTATAATAACTTATATAAAAGGTTATAGTTTAATATATTAGTCATTGCTTTAAAGTATAAACATTACTATAGTAATACTTATAATATTATATTATACTGACTAAGTACTAATAATAGTACTTATTAGAATTCTAGCTATTTAGCTATTACTTACATTTATCCTAATAACCTATTCTAAGTAAATAAGGGCTTAAGTATTCTTTATTACTCCCATAACCCTATATTTTCTATTTATTACAGAAAATCAATTATTAGAGTGAAGGTTATACTACCTTAATTATTTATACTCTAAATTAATCAAACTATAATATCAGAATATTTAGTAAAAAGACTACTTAGTAGCCCGAGTGTAACAGAGCTAAAAGTTCCGTATTATATAAAGTTAATGTTTTTGAAAATAAATTCTATTTAAATATTAATATTATAAAGTTCCCTACTTCCTATAGAATTAGAACTTCCTATTAACATTACTATTTATATTAGTATTAGTATTATTTTAGATAGTATTCTAAATAACCTATTCTTTAATAATTAAGAATTATTAATTCCCCTTAACTTTTTACTAGTTACTTATTACTAATTCAATAAATTATAAGTCTAACTTTATATTAACTTCTCTCTTTATATTATATCTCTATCTATATTTATTATTAATATTAATATTCTTATCTTTATTAATACTTAGTTAAATTATATTGGATTCTATACTAACTAACTCTAAATGTTCTATTATTTATTTATTTGTATAAAACCCTTTTTAACTATTTCTATAAAGTTCTATAGTTTATTCTTTTTATACCTATTTTAACTAACTAACTAACTCTTCTTATTAATTAATTACTTTAATATTAGACGAATCTATAAGAAGATTATACTAATTAGAATAGTAAGTTTATTACTAGACAAATAAAAAAGATAGTTAAGTAGTAAAAGCTGAAACTCTTATATCTTAAGTCTACTAAGACTTTGTATAAACTAACTCTTAAATCTACTCAGACTTTTATAAATTAAAATCTTAAGTCTACTAAAACCTTTATAAATTAGAATCTTAAGTCTACTAAGACCTTTATGAATTAAGATTTTAAGTCTACTATAACCTTTATAAATTAGAATTTTAAGTTTTCTCAGATTTGTATAAAAGAAGTATTTCTTATACGATTTAAACCCTAGACTACTTCAAGTTACAAGTATATTAATTATTTAATATTTATTAAGTTATACTATTAGTAAATTTTCAATTAATATTAATCTATTAGAATTAGTCCCTAAGTATTTTAATCCTACTTTAGGATTTTAATTAACTCTTTTTTAAATAACTACTTTACTTTCTTAAGTTATTATTAAAGAATATAGATAATTCTAAGTTAGATTCTATCCTAAAATTAAAATAAACTTAAAATTATAGTATTTAGTCTATTTATATAAAGGCTTTACTTATTAGTAAAAATATGTTGATAGATTTAACTAAACCTATTTCTTTAATTAATCCTAATAAGTATTATAAGGCTTTTAGTTATATATAATTGAATTATAAAAATAGTCTTTTAAGAGTTATTAAATATAATACTAATATCTTTAATATATTCAGTTATTTAAAAAAAAAGCTTTATAAATTAACTAGTTTTTCTAATAAGTTTCTCACTTATAAAGAACTTTTTAATACTACTCTTAATAACTTTAAGTCTATAGAAAAATATCCAAATAAAATTAAAGAACTTATTAATAATTCTTTTATAATACAGTTAAACTACCTAACTAAATTATTATTATTTATATTCTAAATAGATTAGATAAATATTACAAAGACTTTATTATTTTCATTATTTAGAACTTTCAATCTAATAAAGATTCTTATAAGTTAGATTCCCTATTTTCTAATCTATTAGATAAGTTTGAAAAGAAACCTATACTTCTTTAGTTAATTTTATAATTATGAAGACTTTTAAGAATAAGATTATTAAATAGTTTTCTCTTAAAATTATTAGGAGACCTTAGAAGAAATAGAACGGTATTTTCTTTAATTACTATAAAAAGACTAATTATATTAAAGAAAACTATTTTAATCTTTATTTTAAAAACACTCCTAATTCGATAAAATCTAAAAATCTTCTTAAAGTTCCTTCTAAAAAGAAAGAAGATAAGAAAGATAAGACTAATAACTTAAATTTAATTAATATTACTTTAATGCTAATTAAAAAACTTTCTATTATTCAAAGTCTTGTATAATGTAATAAAAGTATTAAAAAAGAAGAAAAAAACAAAGAAGAAAGTATTAAATTTAAAAATATAACTCTAATCAAACTTTCTCTTGAAAAGGTTATTACTAAAAAGACTCTAAGTATTTTAATTTCTAAGAAGATTTAGTAAAGTAGGAATTCTATTAAACAATTCAAAACTATTTTATTCTTAATTAATATTAAAATTACTATTTATATAATTAAAAATCACATTCTTTTAATTAATAAAATTAAAGTTCTTTTATTTATTAAGTAAGGAAATACTAAAGAGATTACTTTAACTATAAAAAGTAATTTAATAAGTATCCTAAATAATATTAACTATTTTTATATAATATTTATTATATA
>QAPG01000326.1:0-26396 GCA_004366825.1 Colletotrichum spinosum
TAACCCTAACCCTAACCCTAACCCTAACCCTAACCCTAACCCTAACCCTAACCCTAACCCTAACCCTAACCCTAACCCTAACCCTAACCCTAACCCTAACTCTTAGGCGTTGGAAAGTGGGCTAACCGGAAGTCACTGCCTTTCTGGGAGCATAATGAGCTCTCTGCGGCCTTGGAGACGGTGCTCCTAGGACCAGAATCCGAACAGATCCGGCAAAAAGCCCAGGAACTACGTAAACGACATCCAGAGGCAGCAGGAAGAGACATGGCTGCCAAAGAAATCATTGACCTGCTGAGCAAGGCCGAAGAAGAAAGTTGAGGGTTCTGCCGGATGTGTAGCCGATAGCCAGACGTTAACGAATCGTTTATGCTTAATTTGCACATTTGTCTCTACTCATTTTCGCTCACATACATAGAGCAGTACTACACGATTGCCGACTGCACGACCTGTGGCCTTAACATGTGGAATAGTGAACAGGGAGAGGCTGCGCCGTAAGGTATGGTGGGCAACAGCATCGCAGTGGCACAGACGTGTCCACCTGTAGGCAAGGCCGGGTCGCATACAGAGAAGGGTTATCCGACCACAGTAGCTCGGGTTCGGGTCGGCGTCATCTCTTCGAACACAGTCCATCGAATTCATGTCATAGAAGGAGCCTTAATCAACAATGATTGTCTGTGATTCCTTGAAGCGCCCCTGTTCTATGCGCTACAGCCTACAACGCTATGTCTAGAGCAACTTGTGCATTCCCCACTTTCATGACGAGAAGCAAGACAGTACCAAGCGCCAGTATGATGTATAACTTCTCTCCCTGCTTTTTCTACCCCTGCGGGGGATCGCTGTCTGGCTCTTTACGCCACTGGCTCGTATCCTGAGCGGGAGTTGTGGGCAGCCCGATCCGAGAAGAGGTAGTAGATGATCATTCCGATGATGGGGAATAAAAAGACGACTAAGCACCAAAGAACCTTCGATCCAGTGGAGCGATCCGACTTCAAAACTTCGACTAAAAGCAATCTGTTAGGTTGACGTCGGCATGTGTAGACTGGTAAACATACTGAAAACGATAATATCAAGAACGAGCACAATGAAGCCAATGACACCACCGCCAGTGCCGTACTGCCAGGTGTTCCCATGACCACTTGCTGAAAGCGTAGGATCCGTGGCAGGCGCAGCAGCGGCAAGTAGCGCGAAGCAGAGCTGGAAAAAGAGGTTCACGAGGAAAGTATTGTGAAACATAGCGACGGTAGTTTGTATCGTCGACGGTGTTGAGGTAGAAAGGTCTTCGGTGGCAGTACTGGTGAACGGAGGTAGTCTGGAGTGCGATAGGGAAAGACGATGGGTCCTAATGACATCGGAGGGCATGGCGATAATTAATAGTCGCGGCCGTCTACACGGGGGTGACGTCATGTGTTTGCGTTGTTATGTGTCGTCTGACCGCATGGCTTCGACGCGCTAATCCCAGACTGGCGTCCCGTGAATCCTGCAGGACCAGCACAGGACTTAACTACACAGTATACTAGGCTGCTGGCACCACCCTCGTGACCTTGAACATAGATAGCGCCGTTGGCCGGTACAAATCGCTGCTTCATCATGCGGTGGGTTTGTACCCTTGCGTAAGCCACTCCATGTCGCGAATGTAAGTCACGAGCGCCAACTAGATCAGAATTTAGATTATTACTAAGATATATGTGGGATAACCGATTATAAGGAAGGGCGGGAAAAAGACCATTCAGACTCATAACTTTTGCAAAAGAATGATTTCCAACACACCGCTTACATTTGAGCATCCATCCCTTCCGTGACTGAAAAATGATTGAAAATCCATAGACGCAATTCCATGTGCGTCAACGTGAACTGCCGCGAGTCGCAGTCGCCAATACCCTTAGATGTCTAGCTCTAACCATAGATGGTAACACGGGCAGAGATGAGGTTCCCGAGCGCCTCAAGAGCTGTTTGGAGAGACGATCGGACGGCGGGGTCGGCCCGTTGCAGAAGCACGGGAACGAGCCTCTGAACATCTTGCAAAGTTGTGCCCAAACCGCTGTTGATAGTGCCCACGGGTGTGCCCGTGGGAACCTGGCCACCGACAAGCCCGAGAAGAACGTTGACGAGCCACGAAATGCCACTTGCTGACACGGCGTCGAAAGCTGGCCTTTTGGCCTGAAGATTGTCAAAAAGCAATTTGTATTGCTCAGTAATTGACTTGATGATGGCTTCCGCTTGAGCCGACTCCGCCTGAGAGAGGTTGACGTTCTTTGCTGCCAGGGCTTGGAGCTGTGCAACCGCCTGGTCGTAGGTCGTGTGAAGGCTACCCGTTTGACTAAGGCCGCCAACAACTGGGTTGAGAATCTTGCCAAGAGTGCTGCTGACGAAGTTGAAAAGATTCAGGCTTCCGGCCTGGCTTTGAATAGTTCCAATGTCGAGACCGGAGATGTTCGCATTGAGCCTAAGTAGCTGGTTGTTGATATTGGCAAGTTGAAGAACGCCGTCTCCCCCAGTGAGGCCGGGCGCTGGCGTCGTAGGGGCCAACAAACTGAGGGGCACGGCATAAGTGGCCGTAATAGAAGAGACGAGAGTGAAGATGCTGGAGAAGCGCATGTTGAAGGCTGAGGACGAGATATGAAAATATTCGAGGCTGCCTTGCGTTGGCAAGACTTTTGGTCTACTGGGTTGGATATTCTGGCTTGGAGTGATTGATTTTTCGGGACTTCATCCTCACGGACCTGGGCTCTCTTTTATTCTCGAAACCTCTTCCCGTCTTCAACCATCGTCAGTGGAGGCCAGACTACAGCGCGGTGTTGCTGAGTGTCTCACTTCAGGGCCAGATCGGCATTGGTGTTCTGGACCCCGGTTATTCCGAGTCCTCGGCTCTGTCTCTGAACTCCGCCCAGACCCTGATTCTGCAAAAGAGGCTTCTGGATTGGGTTGGTGGCCGTTTTCAGTAGAGAGCTTAAACGCGGAAGACTGCATGCATCGACTGACATAGACCGATTGAGTTGCGGGGCCAGCGACCAGAAGACAGCTTGTGGCGTCAGTGTCCGGGCTGGGCTGTTCGGAAGAAGGGTACTCTGTGGCATGTCTGTGATTAGGTCGTGACTGTTGGCTTCGTTGCGACGTTTTCAAACTGGTTATCTCCAACTCCGACTGCTCGGTTCGTCAAGGGTGGCTGCACCGTAAGGAAGTCCAAGCCTCCGTCCGACCTGGCAACATATCCGCCAAGCTGTCGATCTGCGCCTCTTTGAAGCCCTTATTCGACACGATCGAATTCGTCAAAGTTCTCAAGGCAATGATATTAGCTCAGATGTGCTCAGAGCTTGGTCCTCTCACGGGTAGAGCAGCTTGATGTGACAAGATCAGCGGACAATCTTGTCATCATCCTGGCGTCTTAGAGTCCGGCGTCCCCTTTTCTGATGCTATGGAGTCATCTTGGTCATGCAATGTCAGCCGGTTCAGGTTTTTGATGGTGTCTTTAGGCGAACACACTATTTTCTACTGTACTAGCCTGTGTTGAACAGTGAATTCGTTATTAGGCAACGGATCATCCGACATTTGAACCGTACGTCATTCTAACTATGCAGTCCAAGGCTCTCGAACATTGACTTATGGCGTAATTGGCGCCATGTTTCTACTACTTTCTTTACTCACCTCATGGGTTTTCATAAGTATAACCCCAGCCGGGGAAACATACGTCATGTCAGTGACGCAGCCGTGGATTGAAGGAGCCGTTCATGGGGGATTGCAATTCGACGAACGTCGACGAGGAAGGTCAGAAGCTACCGAAAACGCGTTTTTGTCTTAGCAGACCAAATCGAATTACTTTGTCATCATCACAGGTTATACTCTATACTTGTAGACTATGATCATATCACAGCCTCCCAATTTCGACGGCATCTAGAATAGCAAGCTTGCGAACAGCAAGGCAACCTTCCCAGTCGCACTTCTTCCGATGGACGTTCATAACCAGAAAAAACAGCTTTAAAGCCTGCTCGGTCCTGGCCACGTCTACCAACCCCGTTGTGGAAGCTCAGGGCTAACTTTTCCTAGCTAACTTCAATTGACAAGACATTCTAGTATTCATAGATATCATCGGCCGCCAATTTCTTACCTGTCGCAGACTGTGCCCCAGAATGAAGATCAAATTGGCACAGTCAGTAAACCGTGATATTTTAAAAACTTGCTAGCAAGCCTTTTACGCCTTGACCAAAGGACTAGGAAGTAACTGACGATGCAAGTAGAGAGGGTTCAACTGCTTCAATTCAAAAGTATCCCGATCTTCGCTATCCAACTTATCTGCTGTTGCACGAAGACATCTAGCACCTTGGTCACGCACATCGCTGAATGGTCTGGTGAATAATTGCCGCTTTTACCACGGAATCCATACGTGTCAGTGTGCCCTAGTCTTAGGGAACTACCTTTCTTTTATTACATTATTACTGCCTCTACCTTTCATGCAGCTGCTTTCCTCAAGATATCCATAAACTTCCACACGTCCTGGAAGGTGCAGTAGAGAGGCACCGGGGCAACACGGATGACGCCGGGCTTTCTCTTGTCGCAAACAACGCCAGCATCCACAAAAGCTTCTGCCACTTTGTCCAACAAGCCGTCCCTGAGCAGGACGCTGAGCTGAGTACCCCTCTCCTGAGGGTTCCTCGGTGTGATGATGCGGAATGTCGGTTCGCTTCCAGCGGCATCGTCGGCTAGGATGCCATCAAGTAGATGCTCGGCGTATGCTGTGAGGACGAGAGCCTTCGTCCTCAGTTCGGCCATGGAAGTCTTCTCAAAAACGGACAGAGCTCCTGACAGGGCAGCGAGGTCCAAAGCGGAGGGGTTGGAGACCTGGAAGCCTCCGGCACCAACAGTTGGCAGGAAGTTGTTATCCATGTTGAACCTCACAGACTTGTCGCCCCCGTACCAACCTGTCAGCCTATGGCGGAATTGAGGCTTGCCCTCGCTCAGATCAACCTTTCCGTGCCGTTCGTGCACGAAAGCTCCTGCCATGGCGCCGGGACCAGCGTTTTGGTACTTGTACGTGCACCAAGCTGCGAAATCCACGTTCCAGTCGTGCAACCTCAGTTCGACATTGCCAGCAGCATGAGCGAGGTCCCAGCCGACTACCAGGCCCCTGGACTGGGCGTACTCGGTAATACGAGGAATGTCGAAAAGCTGTCCGCTGTAATATTGGATTCCGGGCAACAGAATGAGGGCCGTTTCCTCTGCGTGCTCGTCTATTGTCTTCAAAATCAAGTCCGTTGAAATGTAAAAGTTCTCATCCGGCTGGATTTGCACCATGGATTTGCTAGGGTCGAGACCATGCCACTGAATTTGAGACTCGATGGCGTACTAGACATTAGTCCGTTGTTAGCATTGCGTTGCATCGCTGGGGGGGGTGGGGGGACATGAGTGTCGTGCCCAAACGTACATGGTCACTTGGGAACGGCCTCCACTCAAGGATGATCTTGTGCTTCTTTTCTGTCGGGCGGTAGAAGCTGGCCATCAAGAAGTGCAGGTTGGCAGTCAACGTGTTCATCATGACAACCTCCTCAGGCAGGGCGCCGACGATGGGCGCACTCTTCTTGGCCACGTCCTCGGCCATATCCTGCCAGCAAACCAGGGGCGACTTTCCGAGACCGTTGAAATGGCCATTGACGCCGATGGAGGCCCACGTCTCCAGTTGGGCATTGACATACTCCTTGACTGCCTTGGGCTGGACTCCGAGAGAGTTTCCACAGAAGTAGACCGATGGTGTGTCATCGTCATCTGCTGAGTGGCTGCCGTTGACACCATTCGAGTGGCCGTTGATGCTTTCTTTGTCTGACTCTGGTGGTCAGCGACAATGTAGGGGTACGAATGCCGAGAGCCCTGCATCAACTCACTGGGAAATTTTCCACTCAGCTCCTTCTTCTTCAGCGAGCCCTTGGTCGGGATAATGAACTCGTCGCGAAGATGTCTGAGGTTGTCCTGAGCATCCAGCTGTTGGGCAAACTCGGGGGTTTTCGCGTTTGCGGGGAACTTGGCCGGGCGGCCGGAGCGAAGCTGTTCTGCGAAGGCGGCGATCTCCATGTTGAATACTCGTATGACGGATGAAGCTCAAGATGGTGGGAATGAATCAATAATTCGGAAGTCTGGTTCGAGATATGACCCTGTTCTGGGCGCTTTCTTCGTCTTTGTACCCGCGCCTCTCGCCCCAAAAGATAGAGTCGAATCCCCTCCAAGATAGCGCGCACGCGTGCATCGTCATTCCGAAGGCTCAACGAGCGGCCCCGCAAACTTCCGATATCCGCATCCGTCTCCGTTCTAGCGCTTCCGCATGTAGCCGACGGGTTTCGGTTCAGGCCCACTAACACACACACATGATGGAAGCCGGGATGACGAGATACCGATTCCTCAGCAGATGCGGCAGCACGTTTTTGTAAGGTGAGAGCGAAGATGGATCAGGTTTGCGGACAAAGATGAACAGTACTTCTTCATCTCGTGGTATCCTGACTCGCTTGGACTCTGTGTCTTCTGTCCATCCTCAACTCGCCTAACCATCAGACTGTTCGTGCTTTTGTTCGCGGTCTCACCTCTTTCTTTTGCCTTTGATCTTAAGTCATTTCTGGTTTCAAAGTCGCATTGTTCTTCCTCATGTCTCCCCACGCCCTTCCCGTTGCCGCAGAACAGGCACAAGACGATGTGTTCTCGTTCGAAAAATACGGCATCACCCCCAATGGATTTCTTCCCGCCGAAGCACCCTTGAAGGTTCTTCCTGATAACTACTACGCGCCATGGGAGAAGATCATTCAGCACCTCCCAGACCTTCTCAAAGCTGGAAAGCTTCGAAGGGAAGTCGACGCCCTGGCCGTCTTGTCCACATCCAGACTCCAGGACGAAGCCGAATGGAGACGAGCATATGTCATCCTAACTTTCTTGACCCATGCATACGTTTGGGGAGGAGATAAGGCGGAAGAGGTAAGCAAACTTTTATCATCCGATACCAAGTTTTGTTTCTGATCAATTGCACAGGTTCTCCCACCAGCCATTTCAGTGCCTCTTCTCCAAGTGTCCAACCACCTTGAAGTCCCACCAGTCGCGACATACGCTGGCTTGAACTTGTGGAACTTTTTGTCGACAACCGATGATTTCACCGACCTTGAGTCTCTGGAGTCTCTCCACACCTTTACCGGAACCCGGGATGAAGCGTGGTTCTATCTGGTCTCGGTCGCGATGGAGGCTCAGGGCGCGCGCATCATGACGGATATGATGCGCGCTTTGGAGTCGATAAAAACGAGAGACTACGACACAATCACACGTGGATTAGAAAACTTATCAGCCAACATTCGACAGATTGGGGCCTTGCTAGAGCGCATGTACGAGCACTGCGACCCCATGGTCTTCTTTTACGAAATCCGACCCTTTTTGGCTGGCAGCAAGAACATGGCCGCCGCTGGCCTTCCCAACGGAGTCTTCTACGACGAAGGGGACGGTCGCGGGAGCTGGCAGCAGTGGCGTGGTGGCAGCAACGGCCAGAGCTCTCTCATTCAGTTTCTCGACATTGTCCTAGGAGTTGAGCACATGTCCGAGGGCAACAGCAACCCGCACACGAGCAAAGCGGCCGGGAGGGAGAGGCAGCCTCCCGCATTCCACGAAGAGGTTCGCGGATACATGCCTGGACCCCATAAGCGGTTCCTGGAGCATGTCACACGCATGGGTAGCATCCGCGAGTTCGCCAAACTTCCCGCTTCCACACCCGAGCACGAGAGGTTTCGTGAGGTCTACCAGGCTGCGACAAAAACCATGACCGAGTTTCGTAACAAACATTTGCAAATCGTCACCCGCTACATCGTCTTGCCGTCGAAGAGGGCTTATAACGGCGCCAAAGTGGACTTGGCAAGCGCATCGTCAGCAAAGGACGAGCAACTGACCGGAACAGGAGGCACAGCATTGATGCCTTTCCTGAAACAGACCAGGGACGAAACACTGCGGGCAGGGCAATTTGAGCAAGGGCAACGAGAATAGTGTTTGTTTCTGATGCGAAGCATTTTATTACATGATATCCATAGATGAGTAGTTAATGACACCACCATATCAGTCTACAACTAGAGAGCCTGGCATGAGACTAATGCAAGGGCGATGAATCTCATGTAACCTCATGATCCAGTCACAGGAGAACTGACCCACAAATGGGGAAAGTTGTCGCCAACGCAATTCTGAGACAGCCATAACGTGTGCGGATCGATAGAGCGGAAGAGGCTTCGGATCTCGGCTAAATCTGCGCTCTCGGTCCGCGCCAAGTTTAGCCCCATGTAGAATGTCACTAGACGTCGGGATTCCTAGGACTCTTAGTCAAGCTTTCTCTGGATTTGCTGCCATCTGGTCCAAACGACAATAACCATGTGTCCCATTTATGCGCCGTGTATCCGTACTATTACGAGGCATGCCTCACCATCAACTGATCAGTCCTTTTGTGAGACTAACCTAGTTTGTCATGCTGGCCGCGTAGCGTTTGCTGTTTCTTGTTGCTCCCACGGGGACGTTTTGCAGCCATGCCTGCACATTGCTTTTACTGACTGTTACCTATGATGTTCGGCCCTGCCCTCGCCCACCATGGTTATGAGATGCCTGGTTTTCCCTCGGTTGGTATCAGTTGCCTCGATTGTGATTCTTTCAAGGTCTCAATTCATCATGGCATCAGATGCTATATTGCATGCTTTCAGTGTCGTCTAGTCCCCTTATGCTGTGGGTAGTATCTTGCCTCTCTGCGTGATCGGTTTTAATAACCACACTCTGAGTTTGGATCTGCCTAGGGCTGGCTATACTATTCCAGAAATAGGAATCCGCCACGCTTGCGGTGCCAACACGAGACCTACTCGCAGCACTGTTAACTCTTACCATTGTCCCGTACGCCAGCAGCTTCATCCTACTATATCGCTAATGACTACTTATATACTGGGGAGGACGGGAGTCTAGAAGTGATGTGATTATTAATTAAGAAACAGTCAGTCTGGGTCATACAGAACGGACAAAACGAAACCAACGGAGTGCTTGAACCTCCCTCAACACAAGTCCTATCGAAGATATCTTAGCTATCAAATACTCATAGGCTTCGACGGTATGTTCCGAGTCAAATTTGCAACGTCTGGCCGTCGACACAATGCTTAGGTACATGGCAGCAATATGGAGAAGCTCGACGACAATGCTGAGATACTGTGTCGATTAATGCGTTCGACATGGTTACGAGTCGGAGTCATTGAGCCTGTACCACATCGACGAACATTGAATCACATCGTGTTATTCCAGCTAGGGCAACTTTATCTTGCCAGGGAGTGATACCGCCGTCTGATCCTGGAAAACACCTAGCTCGTGGCGATGTCCCTCTTGAAGCGAGTGAAAACACACCGTGTAGTTGCTGAGAGAACCTGGGATCTGACGCTTGGTCACAGACGGCAGCGGAAGCATTCGTATGCGAGTTCACCATGACCCAATATATAGTCCCTCTCAGAGTCAACCATGATTTGAAGCTACTCCACGTGTGTGACGACCTGCCATGTGGCCGTCGGTGAGTCCAAGATGGACGAGATGACTGAGCTCTTGCTCTCATCTTTTGAGCCTCCGCCACCCACGCCGGTGATGAAAACGGCCAAAGGCAGAGGAATAGTCCGAGACACTGAGATGGATCAGAGTCGAAAGTTGCGAAATTGAAACACGCCGCAGGACGTACGTGGATCAACTGGTTTGGGCCGAGGCCTTAAGAGGCCGGCAAATACTTGAGATTATGGGAGACAGTGTCGTAAGTGAGTCTTTGACTTGACGCTCCCCACAATTGAAAGAATAGCCACCGTTGGCCGTATCTTAGCCCTCGTAATCTCTTCTGTAGTCCTTCTAACACGGGAGCAACGTTCGAGGGTGGCATTCAAGGTTTAACTCGGGTAACATTTCTCTCGATGCCCGTATAGACTGGGCGACATCCCCGTCGCTCGGTTCTTAGGGTGTCGAAGCGCTTGGGAACGGCGCTGGATGTCATCCCGTTCGAGACCCGTAGCATGGACAACTTGCGCCGGACTTTTCCACGTCAATGTTTGTGCGGGTAGTGCCGCGGGTATGCACCGTACACATATATTGGGAAGCAATTTCTCGGCCAAAATTTGCCGAGAACAAGCCAATCCAGGTTGAAAAACCAGAGCAGAATTGCCAAAGAGCGGCGCCACATTCTAGAACGCCATGGGTTAGGCTTAGGAAACACACGGGATTCTCGAGGAGGCGAGCCTGAACATGATTAACAAGTATGACCTGCGGCCTGGCCATGTGTCCTTCGAATGCTCCGATCCGACTTGGGGAGTAGAAGTAGGTCATGTAAGACTAGCCCTTAGCGCAGGCAACCGCAAGTCATGGGGGCCACAATTGATGGAGCGCTAGGTATCCG
Organism: Colletotrichum spinosum; assembly: GCA_004366825.1. Lineage (NCBI taxonomy): Eukaryota > Fungi > Ascomycota > Sordariomycetes > Glomerellales > Glomerellaceae > Colletotrichum > Colletotrichum spinosum. Next base: position 10,397 of record QAPG01000326.1, read on the forward strand.
TAGACGGAGGGCGAACTTCGGTTGGTAGACCAGGAATGTGACAGGGAAGAAGACGCGACGCAGGAAGAGACACCTGGACTCCAGAGCATGACACAGTGCAACCGTCAGCGTGTGTATCTTCGGAAGTACTGTACTGCCGCTTGCGTCATGGGACTTTGACGGTGTGTGTCTTGCGTACGTGTTCGCTCTGTATGTAGCCCACAGCCTGAGTTGGCGGGGGCGCGCAGAAGAGCGGCGCGGAAAACTCTGCTGCCATCATCGGCTCGTTGCTCCGCGTCCGATCTTCCCTCTTCCGCGATTCGACTCTACACCACACCGTGATACCGGTGGCACGTCGACTATGGAGGATGTCTCGGCCCGACAATCCTCGCCGCCTACATACGTTCGCACTCGGGTTGCAAACGCGTGCGATAGTTGCAAAGCACGGAAAGGTATTCTCCTCTCTTTCTCGTCTTTCATGGACATGTTGGTGTTTTGATGTTTGTGCCTGAGAGGCTTTACTGTAGCAGTAAACCTGCGTATATAGTCATCCGCTGGTTGTCATGATACGGAAACACTTGGCTGCCTTTGCCTACAGCACCATTTAGTCTGACTCTGCGAGCAGTAAAATGCGATGGAAAGCTGCCCTGTAGCTACTGCTTGAGGCGTCAACGACCGGCCACTTGTCGATATTCTCCCCAGCAAAGGAGACGAGCCCCGGCGCCGACGCCGAGGACGCCCTCGCCGTCTGTGCACACCGGTCCCGATCACCACTCCGATGCTCCGACCGAGACGGCCCACGATGCGCTTGCCGAAGAGGAAACGGATGTACCGCGTGAGGCTCGGCTTCTATGTGATGCGCAGGGCAAACTGAGTATGCTTTTTGCGGCAATTCCCAACGTGGATGCCATCGACTGACGAACTCACCTTGCAGTCTTCATCGGGGACTGCGCCCCGTTGTCCTTCTTCCAGACCGTCCGCCAACTTGTCAATACGCGTGTAGACCCTCATGTCTTCGCTCACCAGACCGAAAGCCCTCCCTTTCGCCCACCTGCTCATTATACAGGCGACGGAGAGCCGGCCCTGCGCCTGGATACCACTCCCCTGGCCATCGCCACGTACCATGCTGTTGTGAGAATACTCCGGATGACCTGCGCGATGACAATGAGTTGACAGGCGTCTTTTTCTTCGTAGACCAGTGGACTTGTCGATCTTTTCGATCGCGCCCGTCTATTGTCAGAGGTCGGTATATGGGCCCGACAGGACCATCGGGCACAGGACGTCGCATCAGCAGCATTCTACCTCGTGCTCGCCATAGGATATCAGTCCTCCGAGGAAGACCTAGCGTCGGCTTATTTTGAGTATGCCCGTAACATCGCTCTCGCCAATCTCAGCGGCAACATCAACGTCCCCACCATACAAACATTCATTCTCGTCACGCTTTATATGCTGGGATCCTGTCAAATGAATGGCGCCTTCCTGTTCTTTGGTAGGTTCTCTACTTGCAGCCGCTGTCGGGGTGGCGGCCTGATCTTCGATCCCAGGTATTGCTGTGAGAGCTGCGTACTCCATCGGAATCCATCGCACTGAGATCAACTCGCGCTTCGTGCCCGACATCCAGGTACAAAGGTTTGCTTGCCTCCATTGTCCCTTTTCCCTCCAGGCTCGAAACCATCGTTGTTCCCGCTGACTTGTGGACTGGACAGGGACCGCTTGTGGAAGAGTCTGCGTGTGCTGGACCTCTTCCTCAGCACCTCCATGGGTCGCCCTCCCGCCACCTCCGATGTCGATTGTACCGTACCCTACCGATCCACCGAAGATGGGTCTGGGCAGGAGACTTTCGACATACTCAATGCGTCTGCGCAAATTTTTCTCATCACGGAAGGGATTGTCGTCGAGGTTTACTCGAGGAAGAAGGTTTCCTATCAGCTGACCGAGGGCATCTCACGACAGCTCCGGGACTGGTCCATTCGGTGGCTCCAACGACTCAAGTTGGTCATTTCGAATCCGCTATCAGAGGATGATCCAAGCAAGGTGACCGGAGCTTGCCAAGTGCTGTGCTCCTACTATTATGGTCAGTCTCAGGCTCGGCAACTGATTCCATTCGTAACCATGTCCTCTGACCTGAAAAAGCGGTCATCCTTGTCTCTCGGCCATTCCTCATGTACGAGCTGCACAAGCGCCTAGCCGAGGGCTCGGGAGCAACGCCTTCAAGTCGGCCTGGCCTAGTATCCGGAAAGTCTAAGCTCGCCGACGCTTGCATTGACGCGGCGAGTTTTATGGTTGACATACTGGTCGGGCTCGTAGAAAGAGGATACCTCAACGGCCAGATGCCTCTCATTGTGTACGTGACGGAGACATGACGGAGCCGCTTGCCACGCTGACCCGTGTCTCATAGTTCATGGCTGTTTGCCTCCTCGCTCATCCTGGGAGTCGGGCTGTTGGGGTCGTTTGGTCGCATCCTGGAAAAGTATACCCGCAACTCTATCATGGTGCTCGAGCATTTTGCGAAGCGAGATGCGCACGCGTCGCAGTACTCTCTGATAGCCAAGTCGCTCCTCAACGCGGCTCTATATTATTTGGAGAAGAAAGAACTCCAAGAGCGATTGCAGAGAACAGAGAGTTCGTCACAACTCTTTGGACTCGTGCCTCGTGACAGCATGGAAGCAGAACAGGTTACCCCGTCAGCCTCTCACGATCACAACATGACTGTGGCTTCTGATCGGTCTTCGGCGGCGAAGGCAGTCAACTCGGGCTCGAGTTTTCTTGGGCTCGGGTCGCCGTCGTTTGCAGACATGGATGCCTCGTTTCTGACGCTCTCGAATTCGTTACCCAGAACGCCGGATCTTTCCATCCTCGATGGGAGAAGGGATGGGGACCATGGCTTCGGAGACCTAAATCTGTTCCAACTGCTCGATGGAGACGGACACATCGACCTCGGACCCTACATATAGACTCACAGTTCCCTAGGTAGTCACCAGAATGCGACAGCCTAAATTACCCCAATCCTGAAACTCTAAGCAGCCCTTCTCCTTTCTTCTTTTTTTTGGGTTGTGAAAGGTTCAGACATCCAGACGACACCCTCTAAATAGCATGCAAACTTACATCAGACGACCCAGAAAGTGGAACCCAAGACTTCCACGGCGTTCTGCCAGTTTGTTGCTTCGGGTTGGGCTTCTCTCAATCATCGCAGCAAGTCCAGCGCCTTCCAAGGCCCTCTTAACCAGCTTCGTCATTGTTGTTACTGGGCCCATCTGTTTCCAATGTATGACGCCCAGTGAGAAATCGTCTCTCGGCCTGAGTAAGGCCCAGCTGTTGATACACAGTTTTGTTGCAGTGACCAAACCTCGTCGCGTTTAGAATCATAATCCAAAATGGTGCTGGTCCCACAATTGCTCTTGGCAAACAGAAGACGCCAGAGAGCGTGAATCGTCTCCAGACAGGAACGCGTCGGCGCTTTGAATTTGCGACACGCAGGGTTTTGCGAACATGGCCGACTCTTTCTATATCCATCTTGAGTTGTTACTCGGCGAAAGCATCGGCTCCATGGACAAGATCGCACGCAGTACTTTTACAAGTAGCAGTGCAAGGCCGTCGACGAACAAGGGTCCAACTACGACACAACGACGAGCTGAACCTTCAGCCCCGATACGAACCACCTTGGGTACAGCACCCTTTCGGGCAGATACAGCACGTGAAGCAAGCAAGCACTTATTTGAGTTCCGGTGATATTTCGCTGTTTTCACGGCTCGCTTCGGTCGTCAACCCCCGGGCCAATGAGACCAGGCGACTAGAGACATGGTTTACGCGCAATGCCCAACAGTTCGTCTCTTTAGGAAAGTCTCGCCTAGCGTATTGTGTATGGTGCTCAAGCAATTCAGGCAACTCTGCGACATCATACACCCTCCGGCCTTTATGCAAGCCCACAGACACAACCTCCGTCTCCATGAAAGTGACGTGCCCTCCAACTCGTGTCCTTCTTGGCCCAGTCAACATGGTCCGCTAGAGAGGGCTGACAAAGCTTCTCCCCCCTTGAACCCATCTCTCTGCTTTTCGTCTCTTCCGTCAGCCCCTTAACTTTTCAGGCTGTCAAAATCTGCCATAGCGTCATATCGAAGCTCTACCTAAAAGGGCAGTGGTAGCCGACCAAGCCGTAGGCGGAGGGGCCTCAAGTCTACCTACCTATTCTCCCAGTGTCTCCCTAGGGCGCGGCGTTCAACTTTAGCTTCCCGGTTCCTTTGTTGTGTCTCACGAAAAGGTCAGTCAGGCCTAAAATTAGTCACCTGCTTTGGATTACCCTGACATCCCGACCGCCTCATCTGGCACAATATCGACGACGGTTTCTGCAATACTCTTGGAACTTTCGTCGAGAGCAAACGGTGGCCATACCACGACACAGAACGCCAGTATACCCACTGCAGGCATTCATCTCGTGTCGGTCGATCCCCGGCGACCCCTGACTGGCTTTGCGGTGTACATAGTAAATACTGGTCCCCGCAGTCGGCAGAGGGAGAGCGGACACGTCCAGGTTTCTAGACTCCATCTCACAACCAACTGCTGGGAGAGTGGAATCCGACTGTACACTCGCCATGTCGGCCTCGCCACCAGAAAAGACCTCGTCCAAATCGTCAAGGCCATTGGCCTGTGTTCTGTGTCAACGCCGCAAGGTCAAATGCGACCGCAAGTATCCATGTGCGAACTGCATCAAGGTATGTCATCAGTCCGTGGTGGAAGATTTTCACAGCCCGTTGGCGTGTTTGAAGTCTGCTTTCTCGGCCTGCTGGAGGTTCCGGGAGTCTCTCGGCCTCCTCCCAAGGTCCGCCAGCTTCGGCATCAGGACTGACGTTCAATGACATTCATTAGTCCAAGGCCACGTGCAGTCCAAGCATCCCGGCACCCGTACGCAAGCGGAGAAGGCCGAATGCTGAGCTCCAAGCCCGCCTTGCACGATGCGAGGAACTCTTGGCCAAGTACGCCGCCGCCAGTAAAGAGCCCTTGGATCATTCAGTCACTGCAGCACCGACCCAGGCGTCAACAATCCCCTTTTATGAGAACAATCAGTTGAACTGGAAGCCTGCCGGCAAGCTCGTCGTAGAAGATGGCTCCGTTCGATTCATGGACAACTTCCTCTGGGCTTCCGTGTATGAGGAGGTGAGTTGTTGATGAACTTGGATCTGCACGCGACCAGACTATGTGGTTAACACAATGTTTCAGCTGCGGGGGATGAGAGAGCTGGTGGAAACTGAAGAGAAAGCACACGACAACGAGCCTTCTAGAGATTGGGATCCGGGTGCCTCTATGCCCGATTACAGCGAGTACCTAATGGTTGGAGGGGACTCTCGAGCTGAGGCTGAGGATCGGGCCGACGACATATATCCAAACGCCAGCCAGATATTCCGTTTGTGGCAAATTTTTCTGGAAAGAGTAAATCCTCTGACCAAGATTGTCCACGCTCCAACGCTCCAGCCACTGGTCGTCGAATCCGCCAGCGGACCAGGCACACTTCCGCACAATGTAGATGCGCTGCTGTTTGCTATATACAGCATGTCGATCGTCGCCATGACCGACGAGGAATGCATGGATGTTGTCGGCATGCCTACCAACGTCGCTTTTCGCCGCTTTTCCAAGGGCGTAAGAAGAAGTCTCTTCAGAGCCGATTTCCTGAAGTCTCATGATTTGACAACCCTGCAAGCTTTGGTGCTTCACATGGTAACAACTTCTCTTCCTATTTGATGTGTGCAATCTTTAACACTACAAGTAGATGTCCATTCAAGGTCGGTGTAATATACACGGTGCGTGGATATTGAACGGGATTTGCGTCCGAATAGCCCAGAAGATGGGGCTTCACCGAGACGGAGAGCTCTTGGGCTTGTCTCCGTTCGAGACAGAAATGAGGCGCCGGATATGGTGGCAAATCTTCATGCTCGACATCAAGTTCTCCATGATTTCTGGCCTGAGTCAGTCTCTTCTCCCACGCCCGTGCGACTGCAAGCTTCCGAAGAACCTGGACGACGCCGATCTATACACGGGTGCAACCGAACGATACAAGGATCGAGATGGTCCAACAGAGATGATTATGCCGCTGGTTGTTCACCAAATCGGTTATTGTATGCAGCAGCAGCCCGACATTGAGGCTTTGATGCTCTACAATGAGCTGAGCACTCTCAGTTCCGGCCGAAAAAGCAAGGTCCAGTCAGCTCAAATAGGATCGTTCGTCAAGACGCTTCAGGATCGGCTCAACAACGCGATAGAGAAGCATTCGGATGCCGCAGCAGGCCCCGTCCATGAGTTGGCGGCCCTCGTCAAGAACCTCATTCTTCAAAAAATCAAGGAAACCACTTGCCCGCCACAAGAGCAGCCCGAATGGGGTACTGAGATATTGACACCGAAAGACAACCTGTTTAAGTGGGCTGTTACATCCACAGAGCAGAATATCAACGCTTACAAGTCGAACAAACATCCGGGGTTCCTTTGGTTTATCAAGCTGCTATTCCAGTATGATGTCTTCATCTACATGGTAGGCCAGCTCAGCCAGCGAACAACGGGCAGCCTGGTGGAGCGGGGTTGGCAGCAACTGCCCTCCGTCTATGAGTATCATCCCGAGTTTTTTGACCCGTCCCAGGACTACCACGTTGCACTTGCCAAGTTTGTTGTCAAAGCCTGGCGGGTTCGTGAAGACTTTCTCTGTTCTCAGCATGGCGTGCAACCGGATGAGCCATCTTACGTGGTCAAGATTCGAGAGTGTCTGGGTCCCTATTTCGGCAGATCACGTGCTGGAACCGAGCCTGCGTCTATGCGGTTGGATATCGCGTCTGGACAGGGGCACTCTGACGGGCATCAACAAATGGATCACTTGTTTTCGAGGTATATGGGGCAAGGTACAGCGTCATGGGACCCATTGGCCATGCCCGATCAAGAGATTATCAATAGGCAGCTGTCCTCTTTTGAGGGACTAGACATGAGGACACCAACTGCGTGGTAAGCATAGTTAGACTACGCTGGGTTGCTTTTATTGAGAACTTCATACCCTCAAAGCCGTGAGTCAGACTGTTGCCGTCGTCGGTGTTACATTTCGCTTTCCCCGAGTATCGCATAGTCTGGTTAAGGCGTTGGTCGCGGGCATGTCATCACCTCGGCTCCGCGACCCTGACGAGGCGAAACAAGACTTGGAAGGATACTCGGTCGTTTTCTATATTAAAATGAAATTCGTAGCTACCCAACGCACGGAGGAGAAGCATACAGAAACCACTTCCGGCGGGCGTGAGAAAGCAGCCTTCACACCGTAACGACGAGTGACCGACTTGTACTCAAAAAATGGACAGCAACTGCACTTCTGCCCTGCGTAGCAACTGTTCGAGACTCCAAATACATCGTCGGCTTGAATACAAAGCCGGGCCGGGTCGGCTCTCGGGATGGATTGGTGTGCCGAGACACCGGTTCACGGGTCCTAACACGGATGCTCAACCTTGTCTCTTGCGCACAGACACTGGGCGACTCATGGTTTGCAAAGCGAGTCATGGTGTTGTGCATCTGTTTGCGGGCTGCGGGATGGCTTTGTGCAAGCAAGTTTTGCCCGGGCCTGTTGCATAACATGTTAGGTCGGTCACAAGCTAAGGATATACTCGCACGGAAACTTAGTACCGAAATTCACGATAGGCCCATGCGACAGGTGCGCGACCATGAGTTGCATCAGATGTGGAATGTATCAAACTGTTAGGTTGCTATTAGTTTTGCTTCGGTTCGCCGGTTCAAGCAAGAGGACGCTGTTGCACTTTTGTCTCTGTAGCTTCACTATCGTATCGTTCTAATGTATCCCTACGTTTGTGTGAAATCAGCGGCTTACGTGCCGTAACATGCGGCATACTTGACATGTCAGTGTCTCGGGAGGTTGAACAGCAAGGAACCAACTTCCGCCGTACCTAATGCATATTCCACAACTCGTGGAACTCGATGTGTCGAATGGCTTAGATTCACGAGAATAGCTGGTTGCAATGTGTATACCTGACAAAATTCTCACTCACGCTTTTTCAGTGTCAAAGTTCCACAGGTAAAAGCTCGTATGCACTGCCAGTGATCTTATCCCTACGCTCCTGTTAGGCTTTAGTCAGCGGCGGATTGCCACTTGCAGGTAGTGTACGATGTTGCTGGCGGTTGCCTCCTTCGTGATGCATGTCCGCTGTACACTGACCGACCGCGACTGTCTCTTTTCCGCCATTGTTGAACCTTGACGACTCCGTGGTTACGTACGCAAAGTATCCAGGAATATCTTTTCCTTCTGGTTTCCGGTGCTGGTATGAGTGGCAATTGAAGTGCTTGAGTTGAAAGCACTTCTGAATCCCCGGAATATCATATGTTATGGAGCAATAAAGGATTATTATAATGTCAGATTTTCCAAGAAAATAAATTTGAAGGTCTACTCATTGCAAGTTCAAGATAAAACATAATGTTGAAGTAACTTATGGCCCAAGTTGAAGACTTCAAGGCCAAATTTTGCAGAACGACTCTGCTTTTACTTATCCACTTTGAAGAGGTAATGACGTAGTTTAATAGTGTCGTCACACTAACAGCGGAAGTCGAAAGCATCCCAAAAGTACATAACCTATGAAGAAATACTTGGAAATTCGACCATTATAGGAATTCTGAAGGCAATCCTATCCCCGCCGGAACTCAGAGGATGTGAAAAGAGGGAGGGCATCTTTCAAACTATATCACGTCTTCCCTCCACACCGCACTTGGCGTATTATGATATGTCAGTCTAGTGTCTTGCACTTGATGGTTTGATGTATTTTTCTTTCCTGACGCCAGCATCACTAACGATAACTCTCTGTTGCGAGATATCCCGGCCCGACTGTATGAGTATACTGAATGGCGTAAATGTTATCGACTGCTGCTAGCGTGTCTATGGCCACTGCATAGTGAATGATGCTGGAAATGTGGTATAACATTGCGTCACCAATTTCCTCGTCGCTGATATTCACGGCTACCTTGTGATTTCGTTTAGTGCTGCTGGCATCAAGACTGCATATCTGTCTAGCAATATACATGTAGTCCAATTCTCGCCCAGCCACTGCTCATCTAATTTCCGACCCAACTCACGCTGAGTAATACTACCTACATCGGCTTACAACCCTGAAGAGATAATTCCTTCATTCAGTAGCATCAGACCATCGTCCTCAGCACATGCTATGGGATTGGTCCTACATTTCTCCACTGATCTTTGCTTTTATAATGTATGTTTTTCATCTTTCACTGAAACCAATCAAAGTAGGCCTGATGTTGAGACTTTCATACATAGGGACACTCTATGCCCAATTACTAACACATTGGATTATGTCCACTCAACTGGGAGAGCAAAAATGTACCAGCTGTTGCCTTGATCAGTCATGTTTGCCGTGCGGCCGTCTGGCGCGAGAAGGATCGCTGCACCTTAACAACTTTTTATTTATGTCAAAGATGTAGAAGACAAGACGAAAGCTATCTCAAGTAAAAGACGTGAGGTTTCTGCTACACAAAGCATTGACTTAAGTCCTGCGAGTAATTAGTATGAGCAAACATTGCGTCTCGGCAACGTTTTGGTGGTCAGCCGAGCAACCCCTGCTGAATTATCTTCGCAGTTCTGAGGGCGCGCATCATCCACATATGACGGTTATCGAAAGCGCTAGCGTATGTTGATGCGGAGACAGCGTCTCGAACAGGCTCGCTTTGCCGTGGTCTTCCCACAACCTTGTATGAAGTGCCGAATCAGACCAGTTCATTTCTCACGTGCCCCAGACCGCCAATGTTACTCTGCCCGCATCGGCACGACGCTCCGAACATATCAACCAGGTGCATTCAACATGATAAGAGCACGTGGCCGGTGATGCCCGGACCGGTCAAGCTTCTAGGAGTATAAATCGAATAAGTTGCCGGCCGTGTTAATAAATTAGGAATGGCTATTCGGTCGCGCGTCTTTGTCGCTGGGTATCGGTCATTTGGTTTGCGATGGCACTCTCTTCGCTCGCTCTCATCTGTTTTGCTGCTCTAGGAGCGGCTGATGCCACTTCCCGACTGCTCGCACCCACTCAAGACATCAACCTTCCAGTCAGCGAGAGCGCAGACCATCCCTTGGAACATCTGGGTGCCAACGGTCCCTGGTACGCCGGTAAGACTGTTGCTCTCCTACCAACGATGCACAAGAGGGGTGTAGAGGGGCGCAAATTGTCAGGGTCAACCCCATATTAACGCAAGAGTCTCAGGCCCAAACGTCAACAATGTATCATCCGATGTTCCCGAGAACTGCTACGTCGACCAAGCCGCGTATGTCTTGCGGCATGGCTCTCGCTACCCTGACAACGGTGCTTATAATGGCTGGGTTTCAATGCAAAATCGAGTCAGTCCACCATGCCGAAGCTATGAGGCCAGACCGCTGACGTTACCTGGCGTTAGTTCCAATCTGGAAACTACACTGCTTCTGGTAGTCTCAGCTTTCTTCCTCGATGACGCACAGTCTTGACGAACCCCTCGTCACAAATCGCCAACTTGAGTCCGACGGGATATAAGGAAGCACATGATCTGGGCTATACTTTACGGACGAGGTGAGTCCCTGCATTGACCATTTCACAATTTTCACTTGTTTACATGCTCAGATATCCCGACCTCTACCAAGAGGGCGATGAGTTCATGGTGTGGGCCAACAATTACTCTCGGGTCATTCAGACTGCGAAGCTATTTGTTCAAGGCTATCTGGGTACCAATGCGACTGTTCTCGGCGACATTGTGTCTGTCACTTCCAGAGGCTTCCCTGGTGGAATCGGGGACTCACTAGCCCCGTCTGACATGTGTCCCGCCTTCGAGGACACCGAAGGTGGCGACCATGTGTCCGAATGGAACAGCATCTACATTCCCCCTATCCTCGAACGTCTTCAGTCTTTGATTCAAGGCAATCTTACCTTGGTACCAAACGATGTCTCGCAGATCCCCTATCTGTGTGGTTACGAAAGCCAGATTACTGGTCGCCTTTCCCCATGGTGCGATATTTTCACCGACGACGAATTCCTCCAGTATGAATACTTCCAGGATCTACGATATTACTATGGTGTTGGCCCAGGAACAGACGTCCCATCGAAGATGATGACGCCTTATCTCGGCTCCTTGATGGACTTGTTTGGAGAAGGTCCCTCCGTGACCGGAAAGCGCGCAGACGGAAGCTCATTCCAGCTTCCCAAACTCATCATGTCATTCCTCAACGACGGACAACTTAACCAGCTTGTGACTGCGTCTGGCGTCTTTGACGATCAGGAACCGTTGTCGAGTACCCAGAAAGACAGCAACCGCCTATTCGTTAGCTCTCGCTATACAACGATGAGAGAAACCATTGCGTTTGAGAGGCTTACCTGCGAGGTAGCAAAAAACGGCACATTTGGGAACTCTGTTGGTTCCTCGGCGGCAGCCAATGCTTTGCTTGCTCGGAGGCATGACTCGGTTTCTTCAGTCCCGCCTGCAATCCATCAGCCTCAGAACTCGACCTTCATTCGCATTCGTCTCAATGACGCGATTTACCCTCTACCATCATGCAGGAACGGACCTGGCTCGTCGTGCCTACTTGATGACTACAAAAAGTATGTTTCCGAGAAACTGAAAGCCCAGGGAAATTGGATTACAAATTGTAATGTCACTACTTTGGAAGCGCCGTCGACGGTCAAGGGTGCCAGCTTCTACACTGACCTGAGCAGTCCCTGGCTGAGTCATGTCACTCCTTAGTTCTTCTTCCAACTAAGTATGTGTGTATGGTTCATTGAACTGCACTACGATGTATGTATCAGAATAGCTTCAAGAAGTGACTTATTAGTAAGTTTTGAGTAAGCCGCAAGCAACAGAATCAACACCAAAGCACATTTAGATCAACACCATGTGCCGCATACTGCAGGCCATTTGAATTCGAGTTGCAAATGAAGGATCCTAATTTGTTGGAGTAAACCTATGAAAGAAGTGAATTGGAACTTGCAGGTCATTGAAACTTGATTTAGATATGCTTGAGTTCAAGAGTACATCTACATTCTAACAAATAATACACAGTGAGGTGATGCCATGGTATAGTATAGTAGGTAGTTGGGGCAAGGCCCTTGCTATAACAATAAACAAGAGCATCTGCATCAGAAAGCAAACGATAGTTTTCTCGTGTTACATTCTTCTTGCAGTCTATTCTTTAATCTCTGATTTTTGCTAATATTAGTCGTCAAAATGAGGTGCTGTTGATAGGCCTGGATTCACTACCTTAGGTGAAGGCTGCACTTCTGTGGAGGAAACGGTGTAGGAGTCCTTAGCTATAGCCTACGAAAAGATCTTTCTAAAGACATTCTGTCTCTTCCTGTCTGGAACTATACTGGTCCACAATGTCATTATGCTTTTTGTACTATTCTCTCTACGAGGCTCCTTCTTGGAAGAGACGACGACCACGTACTGGATGGGAAGCAGCAGGCGGATGGGAAACCGAACTTTGAATAGACTAGTCAAGCCCTTGATTACATGTGCCTCCAGGATGCACTGTTCGGCCGGGCAAGACATGAATAAAATAGAGCAATAGACCCCCCATAGATATCATCGTCTAGGATATTCTCTGTAAAAGAGTTTGGCCTTGCCCTAGTATACGTTTGCTGAAAAGAGTACTGCTAGCGGTGATCCCTTTGCTAATCTTGTTGTAGATGCAACTAAAGGCGTGCTGGCTAGTAAGTAGACCTGCTCAATTATTTGCAGGCTTGCAGCAGATCCAAACTGCGTGACAAGCTGCAGGAAGGATGATTTATCATGTATATTCTCTGTAGTTTGTGTGTAAGAGAATAGGAAAAGTAGTACTGGTTTGAGTTGCTCTTCTCGCCAAATGAATCTAGAGACTGATTGATTTAGAATATTAATTCTTTTAAGTTTTCTGTGAAGTATATTGAAATGCTATAGAGCTAGGAACTATAGCTAGAAGATATTCTAATTGAGAAGTAGTACTTTATGTAAAACTTTCTACTATATAATAATACTAATATAATTTAATATATTATAATAATATCTAATAGCTTACTATTTTATATTAAAAGTAATAAGCTTAGAATTCTTATAATATAAATAATATAAATATAGATATAAAGATTAACTAGTATTAGATTCTATTCTAAAAAAGAATACTATATATAGAATTTTAAATTTTTTATATATATTAAATAGTTAAGTAAGTATATCAAATTATCCTCATTTCTATATAGTTTAAGAATTAACTTCTTTTTAAATATTTAGGATTTCTATTTCTATTTTAATTTCTATGTATAATTAAACTATATAAATATCTTAAAATTATATTTTAAAAATTATTAGCTTATAATTAGTACATATTATAATCAATTGATTATATAAATAATATATAACTAGTTATTTCTATTTGTAATATCTATATTAAGATTATTAAGTAGAACCTGTATAGCTTCTTTATATTAGGAATAATACGCTCGAGAGGTAGAATTTATATTAGATAAACCTCAGGCACTAGTACTATCCCTATAAACCTCACCTAATTTAACTTACTTAAAATAAGACTTTATATAGTATATATAGCTATATTTAATTATATATAATATATACTAGATTTTACTTCCTAATTATATATAATAATTAAAAATCTCATAATACTAAAAAGCCACCAGGCCAAACATATATATTTATAACAATTTAATATATTTTAAACATTAAAATATCTACTAAAAATACTCTTCTTTTAATCTTTAAAAAACTAATTAGTAGTTTACCTAATATAATACCTTTTAAGTAGAAGCTAAAATTCTTAACCTATAGGACTACCTTAATCTTAAAATAATTACTTACTAAAATTTCCTTTTAAAACTTCCTCAAAAGCCACTCTTAAGCAACTTTCTAAAAACTAAGGACTACTAATAAACCCTTAAAATACCTAAATCAAGTATTCTTACAAACTCTACCCCTTTAGGAATAAACTATAATAAAAATCAATATCTCCTAATAAATACTACTCTAAATATTTATATAAAAATATTATAAATCTTACTAAGAAGAACCTAATAGCTTACATAACCCTCTATAATTTCTATACCTTAAAGATTCAAGAATACTAAAATAAGTATTTAAACTATTCCTATATAATAATTTAAATCTTTAAATATATAAATAAAATACTCTAGTAATAACATTATAATATAAAAGAAGATATAGTAATATAAGCTATTAACTTCTATAATTACTTTAATATTACAAACAACCTATACTTCTAAAATACTACTTTAGTAGACTATAAAATACTTTAATCTCCTAGATTTAAATATCCTATAATGAAAATAATAACTAAAGTATAGTTTTAGAAGTAGTAAGATACTATATATAAAACTCAAGTAGTTAACTATACTCTTTATATTATTAAAATATTTTAAATTTACAATCTTTTACTTTTATTAGCCTTTTTACTAATTAAGTCTTATATATAAAACTATATACCTATAATTCGCAGCTATTTAAACTCTATACTTCTAGATAAAATTATTTTAATTATTATAGAAGTAATATAATATCTTTCTAAAGCTTTCTTATATAGTAAGATTAATTATAACACTTTTAATACTTTCTAAAATATAAGCTAAATTACCCTTTAGTATATTATTACTATATATACTTTTAGTTAGCTTATAAGAATTAGATATTAAACACTTTAATTAAAAAAAAGATTAAGTAGTTATTTATTTTAAATCTAGATTTCTTAAGAAAGATTTAAAACTTTAGACAATAGTAACTATATAGCTAGCTTTTTAGCTAAAGCAGCTATAATACTACGTAATAAGTATATTATAAAGAAAGATTTTAATAGTACCCTTTTTAAGACTTTTTTATTTTTAATTTAAGTATTTTAGTTTATATTTTTTGAGATATGAAGTATTTTATAACTTTTTGAAAATTTCCTTTAGGAAATTATATTTAGTATAATATAAAACCTATACCTATTAAGAACTATAGGGATATTAAGATTTTTATTATAATTAGTAAAAATAAGAAGGTTAAATTATACCTATATAATATCATTTTTTATATTATTCTAGTTATAAATTTTATTTCTTTTTAGTAGTTATAAAAGTGAGGCTATTAGTAAGATATTAAGTTAAACTACTTATTTTAACTATAGAGGAATAATTATTTTAAAATTATAATTATTAATATTTAATATAACTAATAAATCTTTAAATACTATATATTTTATAAAAAATTAATTATTTTAGTAGTATAATTAGTATAGTATAAACTTTCTCCTAAATATTATTATTACTAGTAGTATACTATAAATACTATTTAAAAACTTTTAAAAAGTAATAAATAGTTCTAGTACTAATAGTTAGAATATTTTAGTAGAAAGCTTTTTAATTATTTCGTCTTAGTTGCATGAAATATCTAGATTACTAATAGCTACTTAANAAATATCTAGATTACTAATAGCTACTTAAAATATAATAATTACTAACTTATTTAAGAGGTATATAAAATTTATAGTATTAGTAAGACAAAATATAAGATCTATTATATAGAGTATAAGAATGCTTTATATACTACCTCTAAAAAGTATATTACTTTTAATTTCTACTCCTATTATTAAAACTATAATAACTATATATTAATTCTAATATTTATAAATAGAGCTACTAATTATTCTTAGGATTTTTATCTTATTAACTATATTAGAACTATTATTATAAGAATATTTAAAAGTTTTATTACTTTTTTTAAGTATTAATATAATATTAATATTAAGGTTTTCAAATATAATAATAAGGTCTCTAAATATAAGAGTTTGAAATATAATCTAACTTCTTAAAATATATACTTCAAGCTTTCTATTTTATATACTTAAAGTTAAAATAGAAGTACTAAATATATTAGAATAATTATTAAAATATATATAAGAACTATAAAGTATAGGAGTAAACTACCCCACAAACTCTAATTTGAAATTTTATAAGTAGTAGTATTTCTTTATAATTAGATATTA